>JAKCPB010000807.1:0-37500 GCA_021442155.1 Cymbidium sinense | reverse complement strand
TAAACTAAACTAAAACAAATAAAACCTAAAATAAACTAAGCCTGATCTTAAATCTAAACTAAATAAAATAAAATAAACTAAATAAACCTAAACCTACTAGTTTACTTAATTTAAAAAAATTAAATTAAATTAAAATTTAAGAAAAAACCCTAACCCTAAACCCTAAACCCCAAAAGTAACCCTAAACTCAAAACCCTAAACCCTAAACTCCAAACCCTAAAACATAAACCCTAAATCCTAAACCCTAAACCACAAAAAAATTTAAAACCTAAACCTAAACTAAATAAAACATAAAAATAAAATAAATAAATAAAAATTAAATCTAATTAAAATAAAAAATAAAATAAAATAAAAACTTAAACTAAAGCTTAAACTTAAACTAAAAATAAAATAAAATAAAAAATAAAAAATAAACTAAATTAAAATAAATAAAAAATCCAAACTAAATTAAAAAAATAAAATAATCATAAAAATAAAAAACCTAAATAAAACAAAAACTAAACATAAAATGAAAATAAAATAAACCCAAAATAAAATAAAATAAAAACTAAATAAAAACTTAAACCTAAAAAAAAAACCTAAAGCCTAAACTAAAAAAAACCTAAACCTAAAATAAACAAAATAAAATAAACCTAAACCTAAATTAAAATAAACTAAACTAAAATAAATAAAACCTAAACCTACCAAACTTCTTGACATGAAGATGATGCTCTCAGAAAGAACCTCTAAGTCTTCACACCTGTGGATGATGTAGGGGCTTCCTTAACTACTAAACCCTCAACTTTTTGAAAGGAATGTGGGGCTAGAGTTAAGGTTCCCAACTGATGCCTAATTGTTTTACATATAGACTTGGATACACTTATTCTTTTCTTTGGAGCTTGATCTTCATCGCTATATGGCTCAAGTGTCACCTCCAAGGGAATCTACTACTAAGAAGAGCTGGCTGGTGTGCTAACCATATAGGACTCATCCTATGAACTAGATTCTAAGTCTATATGGCTAGCAGGTGTACTCCTGGTAGCTTGGACATACCATCTATTGGGTGACCAATAAAGAGGTTTTCCACCCCTAGGACTGCCTCTAAACTAGCCTCCTCCTCTGCCTAGTGGAGGTCAGGTCATCTTACCCATATATTTGAATGGAGTAATGAACTATGGGAGGAATCGATTTTTAGGCTCCACTTCCTCCTCCATGTCTATTTTCGTTCCCTTTTATTATTTTCATTTTCTCTCTTATTTTCTTTTTCTTTTTTTTTGTTCTAATTCTTTAACTATTATTTTAAACTTTGACCAATTTCACGAGAATAGACTTGTTGATTTTGATGGAGGTAGTAAGCCACATCCTCATATATGTTGACCTCGTGAACTGTAAATGGTTAGAGATCTCCTTTGACATAGTAGACGATCCCACCTCTCATGAACTTCATACACTGATGTAGAGAGGATGGAACTATGTTGCTCTCATGTATCCATGGTCTCCCAAGCAAAGCGTTGAAAGATGTATCCGAATTTATACTATGAAACTTGGCTTCGGTCTTCCAATCATCTATCTCTATGGTCAACACTATGGATCCTGAGTCCTGTTGACCTCACTTTGCTAATTCAATCTTCCCATCTTAGACTTAGGAGTCTTTTAGATACACAGACTTCCCTAGTCATAAGACACTTCTAACAAATAGGTAAACACTTAACCTAAGCCTAAAGACTTAGAATGGTTAACCATCGGATTAGGTTATGCCTTAGGGATTAGGATGATCCACCTACCCTACAACCCAAATCTAATCCATGTTCACCTTCTCAAATCAAACCTCAAGTTCAATTCAAACATCAAATTCAAATCCAAATCCAAATCCAAACCCAAAATCCAAAACCAAATGATTGAAGCCCATGATCAAATCCAAACTTGAAACCCTTCCGAAGCAATATGACATATCCCATGGACTTAGATAAATCTTAATCCAAATCAATCCAAAATCAATTGATTTTCTCATAATCAATTTATATCTTCAATCAACTTTCTAAAGATAAATCAAATCTACATTCAAATGACAATAAACTAAATCAAAATAAATCAAATTAAATCAAAACCCTTCCTAAGTCATATGTCCTATCCCATGGACTTAGTCTTAAATCTTAATCCAAATGTCAAACTCAATTGATTTTCTCACAAATCAATCATATTTTCAATCATCTTCACAAATTTAAATAAAATATACATTTAAATCATTAAAACTAAATCAAACCAAATCAAAATTCAAACCTAAGCCACATGATCCAACTCCATGGACTTAACCAAATTTGTTCATTCTAAAACCCAAATTTAATAGATTTTTTCATAAATCAATCATACATTCAATTATATTCACAAATATAAATGAAATCTATAATCATCAAGCCAAACCAAAATCAACCCAAGTCAAACCTAACTAAACCCTTTTGACTTGAAATGTTCAAATGAACCAAAACCCATTTGACCCAAGCCAATTGAAATTGAATTTCAACTAAATCAATCTCATCTAAAACAAACTCAACCCAAAATCAAGCCAACTAAACCCAATTGGTCCACTTGACCCAAAGTGGCCAATTTGACCTATTTGAGCCAAGTTCTGATCCTACCCAAGTTAGATTGAACCAAGCCCATCAAAACCTCCCATCATGATTGTTGAACAGCCTAAGTTGATCAATTATGACAAATTGGGTCACACTAAGTCAACTTGGTCATTTGATCAAGTCAACCCATTAACCCATATGAACCCAAATTATCTAGATTGGAAACTATGCCAAATCCCTTGAAACTAATAGTTCATACCAAACCTAAATCAATATTTGAATATGACTTGGCCTTCAATTGAGTCAAAGCAAACCCAATTGGCCCTCTTGACCCAAGTTAACCCAAATTGACCTAATAAATATAATTATGTCAAATCAAAATATAAACTAAATTGATTGCAACCAATGGCTCAAGTTCATTCCAAATTGATTGTTTAACTTGACCAAAGCCATTGGGACAAATTGAACCTAACAATACTTAGCCCAAATTGACCTAAAGGGTCAAGTTGCCTAAATCAAAACCAAATCCAAATTAATTGAAACCAAAGCCTACAATCATCTTCAATTAGTCACTAAACCCAAACCAACACCCAACCCAAACCAATTTGGCCAATGTGGTCAAATTGTTCAACTTAACCCATTTGACACAAAATGAATTCAAATGAGCCAAAATCAAATCTAAGCCAAACTAAACCAAACTAATTGAACCAAAACATCCCAAATGATCATATTAACTTGACCAAACTCTTAGTTTGATGCAATTTGACCAATTGGTCAACTTGACCCAACCTAACCCAATTTGAGCTAAACGAGTCAATTTGAGCCAAACCTAACCATATCAACTCTAATTGACTTGAAATTTGGGCTAACCCACTTTTGGCTAATTTCAAATCTACCCAAATCAAATCCAATGCCAAATGATCATTCTACCCTTGGGTCAAGGGCATCACATAAGACATAAATAAGATAATTAAAAGATTTAACAACCCCTTAGCTGTATGGCTATGTGTATCACATCATGCATTCTTTCTCTCTTGAACATGAAGGATCTCCATCCTTGCATGATAAAGGCATGTTTGACCTGTGAGGGCATCCCTAATGGTGGAGAACACCTTCTTCTAGTTGATTTGACCAATAACCTATTTCATCATGCATTTAGGCATAAGAAATCCTAAAGCCTCCATCAGAATGATGTTCTAAAATGAAATAAAATTTGAAAAGATTTTGCATTTATAGATTAAGTCATATGCTCATACCACTCATGCTCTAAAAAATAAACTAAATAAACCTAAACCTATTAATTTACTTGATTTTAAAAAATAAAAAATAAACTAAAATAAATAAACTAAATAAACCTAAACCTACCACTTTACTTAATTTAAAAAAATAAAATAAAAATAAAGAAAACAAATCCTAACCCTAAACCCTAAAACTAACCCTAAACCCTAAACCCTAAACCCACAACCCTAAACCTTAAACCCTAAACCCTAAAACCCTAAACCCTAAGACCTAAACCCTAAAACCCTAACCCTAAACCCTTAACCTTAAAATCAAGCAAATAAACCTAAAATCCCAAACCTAAAATCTAAACCTAAAAACAAACCTAAACATAAACCTAAACAATCCAAAAAATAATAAATAAAAAAGCCTAAACTTAAATAAATGAAAAAAATAAAAAAATAAAACCAAACTAAACTTAAACCTAAACCTTAACTTAAATTAAAAATAAAATAAAATAAAACTAAACTAACATAAAAATAAATAAAAAACTTAAACTAAACTAAATAAAATAAAATAAACCTAAAACCTAAATAAAATAAAAAAACTTAACTTAAAATAAAAATAATAAAATAAACCTACAATAAAATAAAAAATAAACTAAATAAAAAACTTAAACCTAAAACCTAAAAAATAAACACAAAAATAAAACCTAAACCTAAACCTAAAATAAATTAAAGCTAAACCTAAACTAAAATAAAATAAACTAAAATAAACCTAAACCTAAACTAAAAAAAGAAATATAAAAATAAACCTAAAATAAAAACCTAAAACATAAACCTTAAAAAAAACCTAAACCTAAACTTATAAAAAAAAAATAAACCTAAAAAATTAAATAAAAAACTAAACTAAAAAATAAACCTAAACCTAAACCTAAACTTAAAAAATAAACTAAAATAAATAAACCAAAAATAAATAAACTACACTAAATTAAAAATAAAAAATAAACCTAAATAAAAAAAATAAATAAAATAAATAAAATAACTAAATAAACCTAAACCTATAGTTTCTTTAATTTTAAAAAAAACCCTAAACCTTAAACCTAAAAATAAACCCAAAACTAACCTAAAAATAAACAAACCCTTCCACTAAACCTAAACCAATTAATCCTAAACTATAAACCTAACTAAAATAAACCTAATAAACCCAATAAACCTAAACTAAATTTTAAACTAAAACTAACCCAAAACTTAAAGTTTTAAACCCTAAACCCAAAAAAACCCTAAACCCCAAATCATAAATCCCAAACCCTAAAAACCTAAAAACCTAAACTTAAAGTAAACAAAACCTATAAAATAAAATAAATAAATAAATAAACCTAAACCTATATAAAATAAATAAAATAAAATAAAAACTTAGACAAAAACCTAAAATTAACCCTAAAAAAAAGTAAGAATAAAAAACCTAAATAAAATAAAAACTAAACATAGACTAAAAATAAAAAAACCTAAAATAAAATAAATAAAACTAAATAAAATCTAAACCTAAAAAATAAACCTTAAAATAAAACCTAAAAATAAATAAAAAATAAAACCTAAACCCTAAACTAAAAATAAAAACCTAAACTAAAATAAATATAAAATAAAATAAACCTCAACCTAAATTAAAATAAACTAAACTAAAATAAATAAAACCTAAACCTAAACCTAAAATAAACTAATCCTAAACATAAATCGAAACTAAAAAAAACAAACTAAAATAAACCTAAACCTAAACTAAAAAATAAAACCTAAAATGAAAACCTAAAAACTAAACCTAAAAAAATATAATAAAAATCTTAACCTAAACCTAAAAAAAAAATAAAAAAAAAAACCAAAACCTAAAATATAAAATAAAAATAAACCTCAACTAAAAAATAAACCAAAACCTAAACCTAAAAAATGAACTAAAATAAAAAAATAAACTAAAATAATAAAGTAAACTAAATATAAATAAAAAATAAACCTATATGAAAATAAAAAATAAAATAATCTAAAATAAATAATAAATAAACTAAATAAACCTAAACCTACCAATTTACTTAATTCAAGAAAAAAACCATAAATTCTAAATCTTAAACACTTAACCCTTAATGCTAAACCCTAAACCCTAAACCTGCAACCCTAAATCCTAAACTCTAAACCCTAAACCCTAAAATAAACCCTAAACCCTAAACCCTAACTAAACCCTAAACCCTAAACTAAACCTAACCCTAAACCCTAAACCAAAATGCCAAACCCAAACTAAACCTAAAGTAACTAAATAAATTAAAAAATAAACTTAAAACTTAAAACCTAATAAACCTAACCTACCCTTAAGAATGGGCAAAACTGACCAGAACATCAAACTAAATTTAGTCTATATCGGGTGGATGCCAAACCAGAGGTCATTATCATAGGTGGTGGATCAAGTGTTGGTGGTTAATAGGTGGTGGACGGCAAATTATGGAAGAGAGGTAGGAGGACATAATGGGTTATAGAGTGGCGAATGGGAGAGATGGAGATATGATGGTATCTCTACTTGAATGCAGGTGGTTTTGATAGAATTGGAGAAACCCAAGAGCCAATCCAATGCTACTTATGAAATTATGACTTATAGAAATGATTTTAGCTAAGGTTTTGATCTACTATAATTTTATTTTATCTATGTGGTCGCTTATCTTAGAAAATTCTACTAATGAAATAAAAGAATAATAATTTGTTCTAAAAAAAATAAAACCCTAAAACCCTAAACCAAACCATAAACCTAAACCCAAAAACCCAAAACCCTAAACCCTAAACCCCAAAAAACCTAAATAAACCCTAAATAACAATCTAATATAAATATTTAAACCTAAATCTAACTTAAAAACTAAAAATTAAATCTTAAAATAAACCTATAAACTAAACCTAAACCCTAAATCTAAAACCCTAAATCTAAAGCCTAAACACCAAAACACTAAATCTAACCTAAACCTAAACTCTAAAACCCTAAACCCTTAAAACCTAAACCTAAAAAATAAAATATAAAATAAATTAATAAACCTAAACCTAAATAAAATAAAAATAAAATAAAATTAACTAAAACCTAAATCTAAACATAAAAAATAAAAAATAAAAATAAAAAAATAAATATTTAATAAAAACTTAATCTAAAAAAAAATAAATATAAGAAAAAAAAAAAAAAAATATAAAACTAAACGAAATAAAAATAAAATAAAACATAAAATAAAAAATAAAAAAATAAAAAAAAAAAAGCTAAAATATAAACCAAAAAAATTATATTAAAATCAAACCCTAAAAAAAACTAAACCTAAAATAAAATAAACCTAAACATAAACCTAAACCACATAAACTAAATAATATAAAAATAAACTAAAAAACAAACCTAAACTAAAAATAAAATAAACCTAAAATAAAACCTAAAAAACCTAAAATTAAAATAAAATTGTAAACCTAAACCTAAAAATAAAAAAATAAAACCTAAACCTAAAATAATTAAAAAAATAAAACTAAAAAAAAAATAAACTTAAACCTAAAAAATAAAATAAAAATAAACTAATTCAAAAAATAAACCTAAACCTAAAAATAAAACTAAAATAAAAAAACTAGACAAAAAAATAAACCTAAAATAAATAAACTAAACTAAATGGAAATAAAAGATAAACCTAAATAAAATAAAAAATAAAGTAAACTAAAATAAATAATAAGTAAACTAAATATACTAAATAAACCTAAACCTACTAGTTTACTTAATTTGTTTTCATAAAAAAAACTTTAAACCTTAAACTCTAAACCATAAACCCTAAACCCTAAACCCTAACAAACCCTAAAAAACTGTAAACCCTAAACCCTAAACCCTAAAAGCATAAAACTTAAAACCCTAAACCCTAAACCTTAAACTCTAAACCATACACCCTAAACCCTAAATGCTAAACCTTAACCCCAAACCCTAAATTTAAACATAAAGTAACTAAATAAATTAAAAAGTAAACATAAACCCTAAAACCTAATAAACCTAAACCTAAACCTAAACCATAAGAATAAAACTTTAATAAAAAATCATCACCATCAACCATTCGCTTAAGATCAAATGGAGGCTAACAGAGGTGGTAGATCATAAGTGGTGGTGAGGGATTTGGAGGTGCAAAATGGATAAAAAGTGGTGGTCAAGCAATGGTAATAAGAAAGGATATGAAGATTACATCTGTGGTGGCGAGGAGAGATGTGGATAAATGGTGGATCACACTACTGAGAGGTGGTTAATAACTGAGAAACTAAAGATACTAATACCAAAGACTCTATATACTAAATTGATTTGTCTAAAAATTTCATATTTTTATCTATTCATACCTCTAAAACTTAGTGTTACTTGGTTAATGATTTTAAATTTGTTCTCTACTAAAAAACACTAAAAACCCTAAACTAAAACTTGAACCCTAAACCTAAAACATAAACTCTATACCCTAAAAACCTTATACCCTAAACCCTAAACACTAAACCCTAAACCCTAAATCCTAAACTAACCCTAAACCCTAAACCTAAACCTAAAACCCTAAATCCTAAACCCTAAACCCTAAACCCTAAAACCTAAACCCTAAACCCTAAACCCAACCCTAAACCATAAACTTTAAACCCTAAACTGACCCTAAACCCTAAACCCTAAAATGCTGAAAACCTAAACATAAACAAAATAAAACCTAAAAATAAAATAAATAAAAAATACCTAAACTAAAATAAAATAAGAAAATAAAATAAATTAAAACTAAGACCTAGCCCTAAACCTAAAGAAATGAAAAAAATTAAAATTAAAATTAAAATAAAATAAAAAAATAAAAATAAAAAAATAAAATAACTTTAAACCTAACTAAAACTAACACTAAAACCTAAACTTAAACCATAATAAACCCTAAACCCTAAACCCACAAACCTAAACCCTAAACCCTAAACCTTAAACCCTAAAACCCTAAACACTAATCCCTAAACTCTAAACCCTAAACTCTATAACTATAAACCCTAAACCATTAAACCCAAACCCTAAACCCTAATCTTTAAACTCTAAAAAGCTAAACCCTAAACCCTAAAAGCTAAACACTAAACCCTAAAGCCTAAACAATAAACCGTAAAACTAACTCTATACCCTGAACCCTAAAACCCTAAACCCTAAACCCTAAACCCTAAACCCTAAACCCTAAACCCTAAACCCTAAATGCTAAAACCTACAACCGTAAACCCTAAACCTAAACCTAAACCTAAAACTAAAACTAAACCTAAAATAAAATAAAATAAAAAATAAAAACTAAACTAAAAAAATAAATAATAACCTAAACTAAATTAAAAAAATTAAATAAACTTAAAAATTAAAACATAAATAATATAAAAACTAAATATAAAACCTAAAATAAAATAAAAATAAAATAAAATAAAACAAAACCTAAATAAAAACCTAAACCTAAATAATAAACCTTAAGATAAATAATAATAACCAAAACATAAAATAAACATAAACCTAAAGTAAAAGAAATAAAACCTAAACCTAAACTTAAAATGAACTAAACTGACACCCTAAACTAAATAAAATAAAATAAAGTGAAAATAAACCTAAACTAAAAAATAAAATATAAAAATAAACTTAAAATAAAAATCTAAAATTGAAACCTAAAAAAATTAAATGAACACCTAAATCTAAACCTAAAAATAAAACCTAAACCCAAAAAATAAAATAAAAATAAAATTAAACTGAAAAAAAACATAAACAAAAACCTAAATCTAAACTTAAAAAATAAATTATAATAAAAAACCTAAACTAAAATAAAAATTCTAAAATAAATAAATTAAACTAAATAAAAATAAAAAATAAACCTAAATAAAAAGAAAAGTTAAAATTAACTAAAATAAGTAAAAATAAACTAAATAAAGTTAAACA
Source organism: Cymbidium sinense (assembly GCA_021442155.1). Taxonomy (NCBI): domain Eukaryota; kingdom Viridiplantae; phylum Streptophyta; class Magnoliopsida; order Asparagales; family Orchidaceae; genus Cymbidium; species Cymbidium sinense. The sequence goes on along the minus strand of JAKCPB010000807.1, from coordinate 27,790 downwards.
TACGAGTTTGCTTAATTTAAAAAAATAACCCTAAACCTTAAAAGATGATAAACCTTAAACCTTAAACCCGAAACCCTAAATCCTAAATCCTAAACTATAAACCCTAAAAATCCATAAATCTTAATCCTTAAACCCTAAACCCTAAACTAACCTAAACCCTAAACCCTAAATGCTAAACTAACCTTAAACCCTAAACCACACTACAACCCTGAACCCTAAACCCTTAACCCAAAGCCCTACAACCCTTAACCCTAAACCCTAAACCCTCAAAACGCTAAACCCTAAAGCCTAAAGCCTAAAGCCTAAACCCTAGCCCTAAACCTTAAACACTAAACTTATTTTCACTTTTTGGCCTGAGCTGGGTTATATTTTTGACTTCTTACTTCTAAGTTGGCCTGGTGATTGCTACATAGTGGTTCCTATCTTTCTAGCCTAGGCTAGCTTAGTTTTTTCAACCTAGTGGTTGTTATCTTCTCTAGCATGCTACTCTTGTTGATGGTGGATGAGATGGTTTTTGCTCTAGCTTTATTCTATTTTATACACTAGTTAGTTTGTTGGCTCTCCTCTTGAACTTGAATTACTTTTTGCTAGTTTTTCATGGTTGAATGGGTGGCCTTCCTAGTGAGAACTACTGTTGGTTGTTGCCTTTTTAGGCTTCCTTTTGGAGAGTTTCCTGGCAACATTTTTAGGGGTTGCCTCCCAGCTCTTTTTTGTTTATTGTTGGATCTTTCTTTTGCCTTAATATTGTGTTTGGTTATTCTCTTAGGATTAGCCTATATTGGCTGCATTATTACAATAGGTTTTATGTTGTTATTATGCTTCATATCAGGTTAGTCATTATTGATGGGGAAGTTTATTTGTTCAACTAGTCTTGGCTAGTTGCTGTTATTACCTTTCTATGGTGGTTGTGCTTCTTTTGGACCTCTGTTGTGTGGTGCTTTCTTGGTTTTCTACTTTTCTTTGGCAACTCATAATGCATCTTTTATTGGTTACTTATGATGAGCTATTCTCTAGTGGTTTCCTTATTGTTATTTTACTTAGTTGGTTTGGTTGGAGGACTTGTAGTTGTCCTTGGAGTCTTGGTTGTTCAATTTTTTCCTTATTGGTCTTTTCCTTTTTCTTGGACAATTTGCTGAAGCCTTTCGATGTGATGGCCAAACCTTTGCTAAGCCTTTTGGATTGGACTTTTTGGTTTTTAGTGGTTGGTGGCTGCCTTTGGCCACCTTTTGTGTGGCTATTTTATCTTTTAGTGATTTGCACTTTCTGCAGCTTATGTTTCCTTAAGTTGATGGTTTTATTTGTGAGTTGTTTAGTCATCTATGCTTGCTCACCCTAGTTTGGCTTTGTTATTGCTACTTGTTGGGACTTTGGCTTGAGGTCTCCCATCTTGGTTTTGTTGGCTATTTCTCTGTTAATTGGCACGGGTCTGGTTCTTGTTGATGGCTGGTTCTAGTTTTCCCTATTTTGGAGCTTGGATGGGTATTTGCATAATGGCTATTGTTGGTGTTCTGACTTTGTTCTAGCCTCTCTCTATGTTATTGTGATTAGTCTATTATGGTTTTTGTTTGGTGGTTTGGCTGTTAGCTGGTTGCTGGTTGGTTATTCTTTATTTAATGGTGCATGATCTAGAACTCTATGGACTGCTGGCCTTGGTTGTTTGCTGATATCAGGTATGCTGGCGATGATGGCTTTGATGTTACTCAACTCTTCCCTTTGGTTGGTAGCATTACATATGACTGTAACCCATCTTTATGAAGTTTAGATGGTCATATGTATTGCTTCCCTTTGAGATGATCCTAACATAGCATGAGCCTTCTCTATCTAAGCTCTCTCCTTTTACTCTCTTTATCCTTATCCTTTTTATCTATGACTTTTGCCTTTGTAGTGTTTTGCAGATTTCTTATATAGGTTGGAACTTTATAAAGGGAATGTTCATTACTTAGTCAACCCAAGTGTTGTTGTGGATCTTGCTTATCCTACTTTCTCAAAGGAATCATGAATTATCACCAATCATTTTACTATTTTCAAGATTTGTTTTAGTTTTACTCTATGTCTTTTCTCTTATTCTTATTTTATTTTCTCTTTTGTATTCTTTTCTTTTCTAATGTACTTAGATGGGGTTTAACTCTTAGGTTTCTTGTAGCCTTATATAAATGTAATTTTAGAGTTTTACCCTTTTAGACATTGTATCTTTTTCTTTTTTATGTTAATAAAATTCTTAACTTTCCCAAAAAAACACCCTAGACCATAAAAACAACATGAACCCTAAACCCTGTAAACTAAACTAAACTAAACCCTAAACCTAAATCCTAAACCCCACCCTAAACCCCCCCTACCACTAACCTAAACCCTTAAACTCCTAAACCTAACCTAAACCTTAAACCCTTAAACCTAAACCTCTAAACCCCCTAAACCCTAAACCTAAACCCTCCACCCACCTAACCCTCTAACCCACTCACCCCTAAACCTAAAGTAACTAAATAAATTATATCCTCAACCTAAACCCTAAACCTAAACCTAAACCCTAAACCCACAAGAATGGGTATGAACATCATCATTGGGCTAATCTCTGATCTGGTGTGGGTGAAAGGGAGGTGATTATCACAATGGTGGGGGGATCTAGAGGTGTGGATATGGAGGTGGTGGTTAAGTAGTGGTGGTTATGGAAGCGAGGAGGTTATAGCCATGGTGGTGGTGTAGGAGAGATCTTGGATATGATGTGGATCCTTCTCGAGTTGAGGTGGTTTTGATGGGAACTAAAGAAATTAAAGAATGATCGATCCGATTTGTTGCTTATGGAATTGTGTCTTTGTAGTAGAGACAATTCTAGTTATCTAGGACTTTTGATTTGCTCTATGCATGCTCATTTTTTATCTATGTCATCACTTATGTCTCAAAAAACTTGGTGTGTGTGGTGTTTATTTTTGAGATGTGGGACACCTTAGATCTTAAGGGGTACTTGTTAAAATGATGGGTATGACATTAAGAAAGATGCACTATCTTGAAAAAATAGAAATCATCACCCTTATAATGGACCTAATCACTTAATAAGGACTCTAAGGCATGATGGGTCTTATGTACAGAGATCTTTCCCTACTTTTCATGGAAAAGAAAAGTAGGGTTTATATTAAGATGGGTTCATTAAGTTCCCTATGGAGGCAAGCCTCCATAGTTAATTACTTCCTAAGGGATGTGAATCCCTTAATAATACTCTAGATTAAAGTAGTAATTAAAGTCTCTAAAGATTTCAGGGATAGACTATGAAAGGATTAGTTGTATTGGAAAATCAAGTAGGAAAACTCAAGGAAATGACTTATTATCGAAGCCAAAGGAAACGAGTAGGGAATGCTCTTGATACTAGAAAACCTAGTGAGCATTTCAACCTATCTATAATTGGGCTTTATAATTTTGAAATTAAAAAGAAAATCAATTTTGTTAAAGTTGACATTTCATTATAAAGCTAGGACTTATAATCCAACAACACAAGATTGTGGAGATGCCTAAGAGGTGAGGATTTATGCTTGTAGCCCAAAACAAAATAGCCACCTCAAATCCTAAATCTAGGAGCTTTAGCATAAAAAGCCATGACTAAATCTATGTGAAAATGGGCATATGGTTTTTAACTCCATAAGAGGATAAATCATCCACTGGACTTACAATCAGAGTGGCATAGCTAACACCTCTATGCTTTAAATCCATGAAGTTTTGGTCATATGATTTGCAAGATTAGTTAGGTTATTATTTAATTAGAAAGAAAATAAATCCCTTAAACCCACTCCCTAAGAGACTAGAGCATGAGCGGTATGAGCATATGACTTAGTCTAGTGCAAAATCTTTCAAATTTAATTTATTTTGATACTTCATTTTGACATAGGCTTTGGGTTTTTGAAGCCTACAAGCATAATGAAATAAGGTTCTTAGATAAATCTGCAAGAAAGTGGTATTTTCCAACACAAGGGATGCCCTAACAAGTCAGAATTCCACTTGTAAGGATGGAAAAGTAATCAGATAAAATTGATGTCATCCTTATCCCCAAAGAACTAATCATAATTCTTAATTCAAAATTAAATTAAAAATGAAAAGAAAATCTTACTACACCTAGAAAGTGTTAGTTAGATATAAAAGCAATTATATTTATAATTTGAACTTAGCAGCATTAACAAATTTGATTATGCTTATAAACAAGAAAGAGCATTGATATTTATTTTTAAGCGACCTTTAAACATAATCCCTACAAAAAAACATGTTTAATAATCAGGACTTTATCCATCTACAAAACATACACCACATCAAAAATAATACATCCAAATAAAACATACATCACAACATGCATCTTACAACATATAGCTAGAAGTGGTGACTTAATCTAATGTGTGTATTAAGGCTTGTGGTATGTCTAACTAGGCTTTGTTAAGATTTTCTAAGTGTAGAAAGATTCAACTTAGGTGGTTTCACTTCAATTGCTTTAATTGATTTGCAAGTTTTAATTTATGTTTTCTTTTTGTTTCATACACCTATCAACTAAGTGTTGTAAAGAAGAAAAGAGGTTACCCTCTTTCATCCTACCTTAAACCACTTTTTTAAAGCATGTTATTTTTATTTAGTTCTCTTTAGTGAATAGCTTATTACACATTTTAGATTAATCTAAGTTTAGGTTCTCTTTAAATAATTCCATTCAATGAAAGGCTTCTCAAGATTAATCTAATCAAACATATCATGACACATTAAATCATTCATTTCCATCACATGTAACATGCATATGATTAAGTCTTAAGTATATCTACACATACAATGTTTTAGCTTTTCTTGAATGATGGATGTGACTATGTACATTTAAAACTTTATATTTCCCTTTGATTGAACTCTTTATCATATTATTTTAAGGCTCTATCTAAATTCTTATACAAAATACATAAGATGAAAATAGTATGTCATTTGTTAACCAGGAAGTGAGGTAATCAAATGACCTCCTTAGAGCTAGCTAAAGCCTCATATTCCAGATAATCTACTTAATTAATATTCAAACCATATGAAAATTTACATGCATGAACATAAGAAAGAGACCTCAAATCACATAATCAATTAATTCAATCACTTGAACAATTGAAAATGCATGTATTTTTTAATAAAAAAGGAAGGATTACCATTCTCTAATTAAATACACACATGTATGTTTAAAATACATAAGCAAGTACGTGCCTTTCTTAAAGGAGGTAGTCAAATGACCTCCTTAGGGCTAACTAAAGCCTTGTATTGTGATGTCCAGACTATATACGTCTTAGATACATACACATGTATTCATAATTTGGAGAATCAAAATCATGCAAAATGATATTTAATTTGATTGAATCATTTATGTATATGAATTAAAGCCTCATCAAATTCTATTAAATATAGAATGAAATACAATATATGTCATTGTTAAACTAGGGAAGTGAGGTAATCAAATGACCTCCTTGGGGCTAACTAAAGCTTTATTCTAGGATGTCTAGACTATATACCCATTAACATTCTCACTTATATAAATCAATACATGAATAAAGGAAAGGAGCTTCACTTCATACATTTAAGCTATAATCACATACATCTCTTATGTATTTATAACTAAATTCATAGCATTTGTATCCATTCATTTAAATCTTTGGAGAATATATTTGATTTAATAGTGATAATAATATAGATATTATAAATCAATCTTTAAGAACCATTTGATTTAACTAATTTTGAAAAGATGAATATATGATTTTTTAATTTACATACAACATCTAACATGATTGGAAAGGAATGAATAAGCATAAACATGTGAGTTTATTCAATTAAATTAATTCTTAGGACAATCAAATCAAATAAAAGCATTTAAAGAGCTTTTAATTATCACTTTCAATTTTATATTTGATTTGGTTTGAAGAAATGAAAAAAAGTTTGCTGATCCTAACCCATTCCATGTTTGTGATTTAATTTGGTTTAATGATAAGTAATTAAGTTGATTTTATGGGTTAATTAGGTTGTACTATGCATTAAATCCATTAAAATTACCCTTACCTATGTTGCCTTAATTTAATTAACCAAGTAATTATGAGCCAAAATGATATGTATATACATTGGATATTAAATTAGCAATAAACCTAAGAAATGAAGAGGCTAATGCAATTGGCTCAATTAGAGATTAATTAAGTTAAGAAACTTAATTAAGTACTTTCATAGTTTTCCCACATGTGGGTTAACCATAATTTCCTTAAATATTTTAGGTTGAACACCTAAAGATCCATGAATTGATTAATTAAGATTCCATGTGATTATAGTTTCAAATTGAATAATTAAGCAATTTAATTAATGAATTAAACCATCAATTAATCCCAAATTAATTAATTTTCATTCAAGTGAAATGGACTTAGGAAAAGATTGGGAAAGAGGTTCCAAACTCATTCCCCATGCCCATTCACTATTTTTATAATGGTGGCTTAATTAATGATTTCCTTACTATTTAGAATATATTAATTACCAATTTAATTAGAAAGTAATAAGGTTAAGACACCAATTTCCTAATTAACCAAGCAATAAATCCCAAGAAAATTATGGAGGTGGTCATCCCATTAATCATCTCAAAGTTTGGGATTAATTACTTAGGTAAATAGAGACTAAGCTAATAAGTTTTAATTAAATAAATAATTAAGCCTTATTACTATTCAAAATTAATTGATCAATTTTAATTGAATCTTCTAAATACCTTCAAAATAAATATTACTTGCATTTTTATGATTTTCTATGATTTGTTATAATTTTCAAAGTTTCAGTTGATTTAAATGATTTTCCATGATTTTATAAAGTCCATTAATTTATTTTAACTATTTGAACTTGAGAATGCAATATCTCCCAATCCAGAAATCCTTTTGACTTGAGATTTTTATGGTAGGTAGATTTTAAGCTCAATTTTATTCTTTATAAATTTCCAATAAATCAGATGTGGATTTTTGGTTTAATTAATGAAATTTGATTTCTTATAAAACTTAAATTAAGATCAAAATATTTAGTAAAATTTGGGGCTTTTGGATTCATTTGATTCCTCTCAAAGAAATCCAATGTGCCTTATTTGCAATTTTAGTTAAGTATTTTATTTTTTATTTATAAATTTTGAAGTTTTTTGTGTTTTAATTAATTTTAAAAGCATAAAATCCTAATTTCTTACTTAACCTGATCTGCCTACGTGGTGTTGACATGACCATGTGGTGACGAGTGACTTGCTGGCATGGTGCCACATCTATAGATGAATGGGAATGTGGACAAGGTCATGCGGATCATATCCGACCATCCGATCATGGATCGGATGGTCCAGGTTGATACATTCAATCCACGTGATGATTGTGATTCCAATGATCACATGATTCATTGAGCCATCCATCTCCACGGGGAGATCGGATGGGATGGGTGATCCAATGGAAGAGACTGATGGAACACTATTTTAGCAGTGATTTTTGTGATTATTGTGAAACAATTAAATGGAAAACTTCATTTTAAGCTTAATTTTTTGACGATCTTCATCAAAAATCACTCCAAATGCTTGGGGATGATGTAAAATAAAAAAATGCAAGGGTAATCTCGAAAATTCTAAAATTGAGCAAAATTGTTACACAAAAGAACCAAAACCAATTCTTAGAAATTTACCTCACGGATGATTTTTGGTGGTAGTGATGATCTAGCTCGAGGGAAAGAAGAAGCTTTGGAATCAGTTTGGGCTTTTGCTTCACATCAAAATAATGTATCCACCAATGGCCATCGCTTCCTCATCGGAATCCACTTGATTTTGATAGCTTTTGCTCAAAAACCAAATGGCAATGGTTGCTAGTTGGTTTTGGAGCTCTTGGAGAGTGAAATGAGTGTGAGGAAGAGTTTTTGCCTTTCTATTTTTGGTCTCCTTGCAATGGCCGAAAATCACCTCATTCATGGTGATTTTGGCTTAATGTGGGTGTGGCATGGGGTGGTTGGGATTCTCCTTAGGTGGCTTAATTTGGTTGGCCAAGGCATGGGGTGGCTTATGAAGGACAAGTGGGTGTCTAGCAAAGGGAAGTGGAGGTCCTTCTGCCAAGTGTTTGGAGAGGAGGTGATTTCCCCTCCCATGGTGATGGCGACCCAACCATCTCTTAGTCAGGTTGGATGTATCCTTGGAGCCTAGGTGGACTAATGGATGAGTGCCAAGTGGCCAAGGAAGAGAAATTACCATTTACATGTGTTTGTCTTATGTGATATAGCCCAAGGTTAGAGTGGTATTTGACATTGAATTTGATTTAGGCTAATTTGAAATGAGTCAAAAGTGAGTTGGACCAAATTTTATGTCATTTGGAGTTCATTTGTTTAGGTTTGGCTCAATTTACCCATTTGGGTCAAATTGGATCAAAATGGGTTAGGTTGACCAATTGGTCAAATTAGGTCAAACCAAGGTTAGGTCAAGTTCATATGACTATTTAGAGGATTGTATGCTTTGGTTTGAATTAATTTGGATTTAGTTTGGTTTATTTACCTTATACTAATTTGGGTCAACTTTGGTAAAACTAGTGGTAGGTTTGGCTCAATTGAAGGTCAAGTAATGTTTAAATGTTGATTTTGGGTTGATTTGAATCATTGGATTCAATGGATTTGAGGTTTTAATTTGGCTAGTTTGGGTTCATATAGGCTAAAAATTGACTTGGTCAATGGCTGGGTTGACTTGGTTTGACCTAATTTATATCAATTGATCATCTAGGGTGATCAACAATCATGACAAGTTTGGATTGACTTAATTCACTTTGATTTGGATTGAATTGGATTTTGGTTCATGTAGGTCAAATTGGCCACTTTGGGTCAAGTGAACCAATTGGATTTAGTTGGCTTGATTTTGGGTTGAGTTTGATTTAGTTGAGTTTATATATAGATTTGAGATTGATATATAATTTCAAATTGGTTTTATTTTCAAATGAGTTTTGGTTCATTTGAATATTTCAAGTCAAATGTCTAGGTTGGGTTTGACTTGGGTTGATTTTGGTTTAGATGATTGTAGGTTTCATTTATATTTGGATAGATGATTGAAGGAATGATTGATTCAAGAGAAAATCCATTGATTTTGCTTCATTTAGATGGGTTTTGGCTAAGTTCAAGAAATGGCTTAAAGTTTAAATTGGGTTTTGATTTGATTTTTTTGGCTATTTGAATTTATATTTCATTTATATTTGAGATGATAATTGAATTGATTTATAAGAAAATTAATTGAGTTTGGATTGAATTGGATGAGAATTTGGCTAAGTTCATGAAGGTTGATTAAAGGGCTTGAGAAGGAATTCAAGTTTGGATTTGATGTTGGGTTTCAATCATTTGGAATTTAGTTTGGACTTGGATTTAGATTTGAAATTGAGTGTGAGGTGTGGTTGGAAATTTGGATTTGAATTGAATTTAAGAAGGTGTAATTGGGTTTAGGCTATAAGGTGTGATTTTCCTAGGCATGGCTAATCTATTATTAACCCTTCTAAGTCTCTAGGCTTAGGTTAAGTGTTCACCTAATGTCTAGAAGTGTCTTATGACTAAGAAACCTTGAGTCTAGAAGGTTCCTAGGTCTAAGAAGAGTTTGAGAATTCACTCTAAAGTAGGTCAACAAAGGACCCCCCCCAATAGGTGTGGTGTAATTGACAAGGCACACTGTATATTTGACCAAGATGATCAACAACATCAAAAGCGCAAACACTAATGAAATGATCTATACCTAAACCCAAAGGTAGATAGATTGATCTTAATCAAAGTAGCTCTATTTATGCCAAGGGAATAAGAGAGCCAATGTGAATTCCACTAGGGAAGCGGTTCAAGCTATCTTTGGGGATATGGATTTGAGTTTGATTATGAATATGATTTGTTTGGGTGCATATCCTGGAGATAAGAATCTATAATCCACTAGGGATTGAATGTGAACCAAGGAAGCGGTTAGCTATCCATTGATGATAAGTTTGATGTATTTCTTATGGCTCCATTGGGAGATTAATTTGATTTGTGCCTCGCTAGGAGAAGTTTGGTTTGTTCAATATGCTTTAATTTGACTTCACTTTGGGAAGGTTGGTTTTAAATTTAGTTTATTATGGACCACGTTTGCGTTGGACCCAAGAAGGGGCTATGTCGGCCTTGACCTATCTCAAATTTATTAATCCAAAGGATAGTCTACTACAAGGTAAGACTATCCGACCTAAGGGTTGCCTTTTGTGCAATGGTTGTACTTAGGAAAGCATAGTAGCTTACATCTTCAAAGCGGGATCAACTGGGGTGATCTTGGATCCATAAATTGAACTCCTGGGGACTATTGAGTGAATGTCATTGGGGACTTATGTCAACTCAAAAGTAGTCAAGATTAATTTCATTGATTTATTTGTAATTTGGTTTGTTTTTATTTGTTTTAATTTTGTTTGATGGATCCCATCGTTATGCGATGGACACTAAGAAGATGCTATGTTGGCCTTAGCCTATCTAAGATTTATCAATACAAAAGGGTAGTCTATCAGCAGATGGGTGGGACTATCCAACCTAAGGGGTGTCTTTCAGTGTGCAATAGTTGTGATGGAAAAAGCATTACAAACTTACATCTCCAAAGAAAGGAATAACCGCTGGGGTGACCTATTGTATGCGCAATAAATCGAACCCGACCAAGGGCTACCTGGTGTGATGTCAAAAAGAATGCATAGTAGACTTATCTTCAAAGGGGACCGGGGTAACATTGGTGGAAGAGATTGAACCCAGTAATGGCTTGAGAGTGCAGGGGACTTATCTCAACTCAAGTAGTCTGATTCCTATAGGGAGTTTTCGACCACCTAAAGATAGGATGCTTTCTTGGGAAAGGTGCCATGGGCATTAACAAATCCATAGCAATATATATATATATATATATATATATATATATATATATATATATATATATATATATATTTTATATTATGGACCTTGTTGTGTGAGGGACCACTGAAGGGCTATCTGGACCTATCTCATTCTGGAACAGGGAGAATCATCCATAGAATCTCCAACCAGGGGTGGTTACTAGGAAAGGGGCTACCAATCCAAGTAAGTAGTAAATAAAGGTGAAAGGATGTGATCCAAATAGAGTGCCCGTAGGGGAGGTGCTACTAAGGGTTATCTTGGACCCTCTAAATAAGAAAGCCTGTAGGTGTACAGTGACCAACTCAAGGAGAAAGTGTAACAGACTTACATCTACCATGAGTGGTGTATCCACTGGGTGGGTCACTGTCAACATAGAACACCAACCAACCTAAGGTACCTGTCGGTGTGTGACAATCAGTCTAGGAAGAAGGCATGTAGACTTATATCTCCTTAAAGTGGAATTGATTGTCAAGATAGTCTATCATTGGCTCGATAGGTGCTATCCGACCTAGAGTTGCCGTCATGTGCAATGTATGTGCTTAGAAGAAAGCGTAGACTTACATCTTGAAGTGAGGAACAACCAGGGTGACCCATTATTGGCACAACAAGTCAAACCCAACCTAAGGGAGACTACTAAGTAGGGAGTCACAAAGAAGGACTGGACTCGAAGTACTTAGGAGGAAAGGTGTCACTGGGGGACTTAACCCTAATCCTCTACTCGACCAAGTCAGTTCACGATGGCTAGTCCAAGAAGAAAGCATACAGTAGACTTATATCCTCTTAAATGAAGCCAACATGAAGGTAGCTTACAGACCATTCTATAAGGCCTACCATGCTAACAAGGCACTCATCGGTGTGCAATGGTCAAGTCAGGAAGGAAAGCGTAGTAGACTTACATCCTCCTAAACATGGAACCACAGGGTGATACTAGCGGTAGCCATCAACCCCGACTTGTAATGAGTGAGTGTGTCATAGGGGCATTATCCCACATCAAAAGTAGAGAAAAAGATGTGTTTGGGTGTTTTGTCGGATATACTCAACCAAGTTAGTTCATGATGACAAGTTTAAGAAGAAGGTGTAGCTAACACATCCTCTTAATTAGAGCCAACATGAGGGTAGCTTAGACCACATGGGCTACCATGCTAATGTTCGTCGGTGTGAAGTGGTCAAGTCGGGAAGGAAAGCGCAAACTTACATCCTCTAACAAGGTACCATTGGGTGACACTAGCATGTAACATGCAGAACCTAGAACAACTAATGAGTGAGGGTGATGCACTAGTAGGGTACACCTATCCTAAACACGTCATGGAGGATTTGCAAACAAGAAAATAATGCTTCCAATGAAGAAGGGATTTGATGAATGGAAAGATAGGATTTTAATTGATGATAATTATTTTCAAACATTATTTTGAGGATAGTATTTTTTTAAATAGAGCCCATTGATTGGAAGCATCGGGCGTTCCCCTATTATAGTGGTTTAAACTACTTTCCATCCTTTTGAAGCACCAAGGTAGGCCTTTCAATGATTGGAAGTAGATTCTTGATTTGAAAAGTTTGAGATAGACTAACTTTGAAAGAGTTTAAACCATCTATATTTAACATTAATTGAAGTCTCTCTCCTATTAAATAGAATCTGAGTTTTCTCTAATATCACATTAATGTCTTTTTGATCAATCTTTATTATTCCATGATGCTTTACTACAAGCCTTAGAAACTCCCTAAAGTCATCCTAATTGTATACTTTTTGGGGATTCAACTTAGTTTGATAACCAATCAAGACAACTACTTAGATCATAAAGATGGTCTTCCTTTAACCATTTAAGGAGAAAGGCATGACTTGATAGCAATAAATTCAATAGAAATTATAAGTGCAAATGACCTCTCATCTTAGGCATCATTCCCATCCTTGAATGCAGGCGCATGTAAAGAGGCTATATGCTATCAAATTTGAAATAGGTAATGTGGATTCATCTTCAAGACATGCCTAACTAAAATCTTCATAATGTATGTATGGATTTGAATGTCCTTCCTTTTATTTGGGCATAATGTTGGGTAATCATGATAGCATCTTTCTTCTTCAATAAGGTTGACTTCAAACTTTGATCTTCTTCTTGGTGCAAATGTTCACATTAAAAGTTTGCAAAGTAAGAATAGCAATAGGTTCAATTTTGAGTTTCTAGACTGCTACCTTTATAGATGTATTGGGCACTTAATTATAGTCTTAGGTAAAGTAGCCTTTTAACTACAAAAGTAAACTTTATGTTTTGAGGTTAATCTCTTAAAACTCATTGGTTGATGATCTAATTTTCTTCTTAAGGTCAAGGAGTGTACCGTCTACTTGAAAGTCTTCAAAATTCTTTAAGCTGAGTAGGTAGACTAGGCAAAAGATGATTTTATTACTTCATTTGAAGGTTTATCTACAACTATTGAATCCTTTCATTGATATATATATATATATATATATATATATTGCTAGAGGTTAGAGCAACTCTTAACTTCCAATCCTATAATAATATCATGAGATAGTAGAATTGAGTCAATGTGCTTGCATAACTACTAAGTTTCTAGTCATATCATTCATGAATTATCCTTTTAGAACTTTTTGTTTTACTATTATCTACTCCAAAGACTTGTCAAAAGTAGACTCAAAATTTATTTCGTATATTCTTTTTTTTCTCTCCTTTTCTTTAAATTTACATACACATGATTTATCCTTTGGATTCCAAATCAATGTGTATTATTGGTGCTTTACTTTTTTCTTTTTCTCTTTTTCTTCTTTTCTTTCTCTTCTTCTCTTTTTTTCATTCATTTTTTTTTAATTTTTTCTTTTCTTTCTTTTCTCTTTTTGTTTCATTTTTTTCTCTCCTTTTTTTGAGTCTTTATTTATATTGTGTTCTCTGGAGGGGATTGTTTGTCTTTTCTTTCCATAGGATATTCTATGTCGAGTATGACTTGAGGAGTTTGCCACTAATTGTGCAAGGAAGAATCAGGTTAAGTTCCAATCAAACACTCCTATCTTAGAGAAGGAGGTGCACACTCATTATTTTAGCTTAGACCTTCCAAGATAGTTTAGGACCTTATGATTAACCTTGAATAGTTTGATGCCCTTATTTTGGATTATGAGGTGTATCTTAAGAAGGATTTAGAATTTGATTATTTCCAATTTTTTCTTTTCCTTTGGTCTTGATGAAAGTGGTAGGACCCTTCTGATAATTGGCTTTATGATATCTTCTAAAGAGGTAGAATTGATGTCTACCTACTCTTTTATGGTGCCCAAAATTTCTTCTATTAGATTTGATGATTCTAACTCTTTGTGATAGTGACACCATGAAAGTTTAGAATGGGGTATCTCTACCAGTTGAAATCCTTAAAGACATCAAGTCCATCTGCTATTTTATGGATTATGATAGTCATTTTGGGAGTTATCTTCTTTTGGGAATTAGGATTTAGATCATTTGAGTCATACTTATCTAGAATGGATAAGACATACTCACAAATCCTTATTGATCTTATTCTTGGCTTTCGAAAGAACTTTTATGGCCTTTCTCCTTTGGTTAGGAAACTTCTCAGAGGTCAAACAAGAAGTGGCTTCTTGTGCGCCACCTCCTCTCGATGGTCATAGGGCTAGAATCTCTGCATTGCTAGAAGAGAACCATATCCTTGCTTGAATGTTGTTTACTTGAATTGTTAACTTGATTGGATTATTGAATTGGAACCCTCATTTAACAAATTTAGGTAAACTAAATGGTGTTCAAATATTGGAGAGATTTCTATTTTTTTGGAGGTGTTGTCCTCAATTTTAGAATGAGCTCTCAACCCCTCCATCATATACATAAGATTCCTCTTAGACTTTAAGAGTTCCTTAGTAAGACACATCTGATTGGGTGGATACTCAAACCTAGCCTAGAGACTTAGAAGAGTTATCCATAGGAATAGGTCATGCCTTGGGGTGTTAGGAAAATTTCTACCCTTAACTTAAACCATTCCTCACTTTCCTTCTTTCAAGTCAAACTCAATCAATTGATTTTCTCCAAATTTAAATCAACTCCATATGATTGAAATCTATGATTGAAACCCATGATAAAAATTCATTAAAATTTCTTAAGTCCAAATTTTGCCAAAGTCCTTAATATTCTCTTAAGGACTTAAACAAAATCATGATCTAAATCAAATCAAATCTTTGAGATTTTCACATAATCCATTTTATATTCTAATTTATATTCACATATATAAATTCAAATCAATCAAACTAAACTCAAAATTCCAAATCAATTCATGAAATTTTCTTAAGTCCCTTAATTTTCCATTAATGGACATAGCCTAAACTTTGATCAAATCAATTCAAACTCATGGGATTTTCTCAAAACTCATTTATATTCTCATTTATATTCACATATATAAATGAAATATAAATATAAATCAATCAAATCAAAGGTAAAAATTAAATTCCCAATTTGAAATCTCCTTAAGTCATTAATTTTCCATTAATGAACTTAGCTAAATCTTGATCAAACCATATCAAAGTCATGGAATTTTCTCATAATTCATTTATATTCTCATTTATATTCACATATATAAATGAAATATAAATATAAATCAATCAAACCAACTTCAAAAATTCAAAACCCTACTCCAAATTTTTCTAAGTCCTTTAAATCCTTCTTAATGGACTTAGCCCAAATCATGATTAAACCACTTCAAATCCTTGAAATTTTCTTATGATCCATTTATATTCTCATTTATATTCACATATATAAATGAAATATAAATTCAAACAATCAAAACCTATTCCAAAAATCAAACCCAAATCAACTCAAAATCCAATCTAAAATCTTGAACTTAAACAAATCAACTTCAAATCAAACCAAACTCTTGATTTTCTCACATGATTCAATCAACCCTACAATCATCAGCTCATATATAAATCCAAACTTCAATCACTCAATCAAAACCCAAGTCAAAAAATAAACCCAAAACCCTTCATATTCTTCCTTTGAATATGAAATTGTCAAATGGATCAAAACCCATTTGACTTCAAACCACTTGTAAATGGATTTATATTTCAATCATGAGTCCATTTACAAGATCAACCAACTTCAAATCAAGCTTTGACCAAGCCATTTGACTCACTTAGGCTCACTTGACCCAAAGTGACCTAAAGTACCATTATGAGCCAAATTTTGATCCTAACCAAATTGGATTGAACCAAACTCATATATCCCTCTCATCATGATCACAATCATCACGATGATCAATCAATCAAATTGGGTCAAACAAGTCAAACCTAAGGGTTGACCAAGTCAACACTTTACCCAAAATAAAACCTAACATAGCCAAATTCCACCATAGGCCAAATTAATTGAAACCATTGATCTAAGTTCACTCATGACTTATGTTTGAACTTGACCAAGATTTGAGCCTAACCTAGCGCAATTGGCCTCTTGACCCAAGTTGACCCATTTTGACCTAAAGGGTCAAAATGTGTCAAAACTTGATCTAAGCATTGATCCAAACCAATGGGTCAAGTCCATTCCAAATCACTTGTGGAACTTGGCTCCAATTAAGACCTGCCCAATTGACCTTAGAGACATGACCTAAAGGGGTGTGTTGAGCCAAATTTGAACATAACCAAAATTGATTGGAAATAAGATACCAATCCACTCCATATGACTAACCAAACCAAAACCTACCTTGACCTAAAATAGGTCAAATGGGTCAAATAGGTCAACTTGACCCATTTGACCTAAATGAAGTCATATGAGCCAAATTCAAAACTATACCAAATTGAATCAAACCAAAACATTTCAAATGGTCATATGAACTTGACCCCCTTGGTTTGACCCAATTTGACCTATTGGTCAACTTGACAAGTTGACCCATTTTGACCTAAAATGAGCCAAACCTATCAAATGAATTCCAAATCTCATGAAACTTGGCCAAACCTAGTTTTCCACATACCCAACATACCCAAAGTGAAAAAATAGCAGAATGACCATTCTACTGCTAGGCCATAGAACAAATTTTTGTTTAACCCATGGGTAATTTGGTCATACCCACTTCACATTCACCTAAGGCTTTCCTAAAAGCTAAAGAGGACCTAGGGGAGAGTGGTGCACCCAATGGGTTTGGGTTTGGTCAATTAGAATAAACCCTATGGGTCAAAATGCAAAATTCAAACTCCCTCTCAAACTCAAATTCAAGCACATGGGAGGTTGGAAATCCACTCTTTGGCTCAAACAACCATGTGCACACCTTAATCAAACAACCCACTTCTATGATCGGATCAAAATGGCAAGAGCATTATGTCATCCAATCCTTCAAGGGGAGATATAATTCAATTCAATTCAATTCTCACTTCCCTCTATTGATTGAAGCTAAACTACAAAGCATCAGTATTCCCAAGCTTCTTAGAGAGGATTTGAAAACCATTTCTCAATTTTAGACTTTGAAAATAGGGAAGTCCATTGACGAGCTAACTTGCTCTTCACTCAGTCTCCATCAAATTGCTCTTGCATACTTCATCAAGGAGCTAAGTCAAGTGCACCCAAGCTTCCTTTGGAGTTCCCACAGTAAGGAAGGATTGAATTGGATCAAAGTTGAGCTCAAGCTAAGGAAGAGGTTACCCATAGGAAGATCCACTCAAGTGCTCAAAACTTTGCAAGCTTGTCTCGGCAATGCTTCTCCATGGGAATCGAGAGCCGGTGATCACCTCCGGTGAGGTATGAAACTTTTTGACCATTAAACTCAATGTAGTGTGGAGCTTTATAAATGAAATTTTCACTCCATCGATTTTTGACCGTTGGATTCCTCTCTTTAGCTTTAGATGGTGTAGGTTGAGTTTGATTTGAATCCATGCTAGATCAAGCTTGGTCTTCCCCTTGATCATGGATGATCTGATCAAGGGAAGAACTTGGGAGATCTCCCATCCGCATTTTAGATGGACTGAGATAGTTACATGTTTAGATATCTATTATTTGTTTAAAACTACGAGATCCTTGACCGTCGATCTTTGATCGGGGATCAAATTCATGTGCCAGCCATAATTTGACTACTTAAGCAACCCCATCATGGTGCAACGTGTGTAAAGTGCACTGACCATCGTTGCCACGCTTCGCACCGTGAGTCAGGGATTAGTTAAATGCTTAATTAATTTCTATTTAACTTAAGGATCTTATAAAATTCATAACTCACTCTAGAAAATTTAGATAAATTTGAAATAAAATCCTTTAGAAAGATAATTCAACCTAGAATATTTTAAAATTAATTTCAATGGGTTATGTTTTTTCTCTGAATTGGGTTTTATTAGAAAGTTTATTTTCTAATTACTTTTAATTATTAAACCTTTGATTAATCCCAAATTCCTTGGGTATGTTTTAGGATGACTTCTACCTCCCCTAATATTCTTGGGATTTATTGAAGGCTTGATTAGAAGAATCGCACATGAATTTTCTAATTACCCTCCTTATGTAATTAAGGATAATTAAGGTGTAATTAGTGATTTTAACCCATGATTAGGGTTGATTAAGGTCAGATCCAGTAAGTAGGAGGTTTATGGAATATTTTTGGGGCATTTCCTAAGCTATTCCCTAAACCCCTTTTCTCTTAATCTCCTCTTAATTAAGTTAATTCATTAATTATCAATTTAATTAATTTCTAAAAATTCTAAAAGTTCTAGAACTTAATTAATCTACTTTGGGTAGATCCTTAGTGTTTAATAGCCTAAGTTCAATTAAGGAAATCAAAACCCAATTCACATGTGAAAGGGTGTTTTGAAATTACTTAAGCTAAACCCCTTAGCTTAATTAACTTTTAATTGTGAGCCAAATTGCATTAGGCCTCTTTCTTATTAGGTGCATTGAAAATTTAAAATTGTGAGTTTTATGTCTCATTGGCTCATAATTATTTGGTTAATTCTAAGGTGGTGTAGGTAGGGGTTAATTAAGTTACTTAATTCATACCTTAACCTAATCAATGCATAAAAATGGATCTAATTATCTAAAAATTAAAAAAAATATGAAAAACATGTGGTAATGGGTTAAAAACATCAAACTCATCTCACCTTTTCAAAATTAAATCAAACTTCAAACTAAATAATAATCACTTTGAGTTCACTTTGATTTATTTTAAATTTTTTTATTCTATAAGAATGTCTTTAGGATTTAAGTGAAGTGAACTTGTTTACATGCTTTCATTGCTTTGAATCTTTCCCAACATGTTATATTTGTATGTCATGTGGTTTCATGCATTCATACTTTTCAAATTCAAATTTAAAAAATGAAATTGTTTACTTTATGTCAAGTTGCATGTGTTGGCTAAAGTAGAAATATGAATGGCTATTATCACTACTAAATCCAAATTATTTTAAAATGCATAAATCAAATACCAAATCTGAAAGTATACTTATATTTTAATTATGAATTTGCGTGTGATAGATTATAAAGGCATGCTTAGCATAGGTTTCCTTTCTTTCTTATGTTGGTATAGTTTTGAATAGAAGTTGGTAAGATGTAGGGTTCATTTGAAAAGAACCCAAAACTTACTTAATTCCATACCCTATTCATCCCTATGCTATCACTTAAGAAGGGTTACCTATACTTGCATACATAAATTGCATAAAATAAAATGAATCCATTAAACAACTTTTGCATTCTCCTTTTCTATTTCATTTCTTTTATACATATGTTTGTATTTAAAGGAAAGTGGTATATTATGGACAACCTCGATGTTTGCTTTGTATCCCTCTTAAAATATCTTTCTTTTTTGAATAGATTTGTTTAGAGTTCATCTAAACCAATTAATTAAAAATTTAATCAATTCACCTAAATAAAACTCATAAATGTGAATCTACTTTAGAAATTACTTAGGTTGGGGGAAAGAAATGAGAAGTTCTCTTCTCTTTATTCATAACTTAGTAATTGTAGATCACTTAAACCAAATCAAACATGAAATAAAATCAATAAAATAATTAAATAACTCAAATGAAACCCTCCTCATAACTTAGAACATCTTCTTCATACTTAGACAATTTGAACTAAAAAAAACCATAACTAGGCATACCACATAAGCCTTCAAAGCACACATATTAGCCTAAGTCACCACTTCTAGCTTTAGATTAGGTCGATGCATGGTTTGATGTTTGTTTTATTTTGTGATATATGTTTTAGACTGATGTTAGGATGTATGCATAGAATGAATGGTAGGGCATTCTTAGTCTAACTATTCTTTTCTATGGGGATTAAGGGGCTATCATAAATAAAAATATAAATGCTTTTGCTTGCAGGTGCTTTATACCCCTAAGCATAATCCATTGGCTAGGTGGACTTAGTCACCCATGTGTGGGGTGATAAGTCCAATATACATGTTTGGGATTTGTGTGATTTGTTTTGGCTAACCTTTTGCATGTGTTAATTAGATTTCCACTTTTCCTTTTCATGTAAATTTGTGCAATTAGGGTTATGGAATGATTGTTATGGGGATTAGGATGAGCATTGGTCATAAGATCCAATCTTATGCACCATGTGAAGCCTTGGATTCTCTACCTTCCAACCATCCAAAAGAAGGAACCAAAGAAGAAAGAAATAATAAAGCTTGAAAACCCCCATAAGGGTATAAATTAGCTACCCACATTTGATATTTGTGGGTTTATGTAGTGGTGCCTGACCACAATGGCCCTTTCTTCTTTTTGTGATTAGCTTTATAAATTGGTTGATGATTTATTTAGCTTTTGAATTAAGTGGCATGCTTTTCCTAGTTTCTTCCTTGCTTTATGTATGGCACGGATGTGGATTAGGCTCTTTAGGAAAAATAAATCTTTTACCCAACTTAACAACTCAAATTAAAATAAATAACTCATAACCTCATCTAAAGCTTAGGTTTAAAATCAAGATAAAGAATTAGCAACCCCTTAGTTGGATGAGCATTTCTTTTTTTAATATCATGCACAAATGCATCTTATTTCACTCTTGATTGGAACTTCCACCTTTGCATGAACTTAATGACCTTTGAGAATGGAAACCACCTCCTTTTTACTTTTCCAATAAATCTTCTTTCATATCATTCTATCCTTATCTTGAGATAATTGTGTATTAAATATGATTTATCTTTTGAATAGTACTATTTCCTTGATGACATTTAGTCACAGAATGTATTCTATGGATTTGTGGCATCTTAAGATGAATTTTTCTTTTTCTCTTTTTTCTCCCAATTTAAGACTCTAATAGAAATTTTTCACCATGTATTTTCATTTGGGTATGATTCTCTCCATATTTGGTGTGATCATTGCCTTTTATGATAGTGGGTTTGTACTTTGGAGACAAACTACCTTCTTTCATTGGCATAGCTCATTTCATTCTTAAGTTGAGTTAGCCAACATCTAGGTTTATGCATTCCTTGTTGTCTTAAAACCCTCATTTTCTCAATGGGTAAAATCATGAAGATCTAAATAAAAAATAAAACTCTTAAAGCTTTCCTTATCATTTTATGATAAGGAAAGTTTCATCTAAAATAATAAATCTTCATAAGAACTTTACTTTTCAAAAGCACCTTTTCAAAAACACTTAATAAATATTTTCCCCTGTCACCTCATTTAATAATTTCCATAATATCATGTATAGATTTTTAAAAATACTTAAACTTTTCAAAATCATTTTATCTTCTTTTCAATTTTTGATGAAGATCTCATTTTCAAAATAAAATGAATAATCATCTTTTCAAAGTTTAATCATAATCATAAAGTTTTAAAGCATGCATGAATCTTTCTATTCAATACATTCACACTTATTGAATGGAAAGTTCACTTCAACAAAATAAAATTTTCAAAACATACTTTAATTTAATATATAAATTTATTAAATGAAGATTTCATTAACTAAAAAAATATCGGGAAATCTTTGAACACATCTCACCTTGATTTAAGTTGAATTCCTCTCTTTCAAAAGCAACAATCACACATAAAACAAAAAAATTCATTTAAATTAAGATTGATCTCCATTCTTACCTAAATTTGTTGAATGGAGTTTTAAAATAAAAATCAACAATTTCAAAATTTTCAAACACATTTGGAACTTCATTTAACATACCCAAATTTGTTAAGAAGTCTCAAATCAAAATTCAAAATTTTCAAACACGAACTTCATTTAACAAATCAAATTTGTTAATGAAGTCTCCAAATTAAAATGAAAAAAAATTTTAACATTTTGGAACCTCATTTAGCATAATCAAATTTCTATGAAGTTCCCAAATCAAAAATAAAAAATCAACAATTTTCAAAGCATATTTGGAACTTCATTTAAAATACCCAAATTTGTTAAGTGAAGTCTCCAAATTTAAATCAAAAATTTTCAAACAACTTTTGAACTTCATTAATACTCAAATTTGCTGTGGTTCATAAAATCAAATAAACATTTTTTTAACTAAATCAAAATTTGCTAAAGTTTCAAATAAACCAAAATTTTAAACACTTTTCTTCTTTCATATTCAATTTTGAAGGAGAAGTTTCATTTTAAAATAAAATGAAATCAAAACTTTTCCATTTGGAATTTCATTTAGCATACTCAATTTGCATGAAATTTCCATTTCAAAAACCAAATGGGACTTCATCTTTAGCATACCAAATTCAAGTTGAATCATTCAATCACATCAAAACAAAATGAAACACTTAGATTCCTTTAGCATTCTAAGCATTATTTAAAAAAAAATCAAAACATCAAAATAAAATGAAACACTTATTTTCTTAGCATACTTGAATTTGGAAGAATCTATTTTCAAATGAAACAAAATACACTTGGGTTTTTCTTTCCAAAATTTGCCAGTAACAAATTTTCAAAATCAAAACAAAATTCAAAAAATAATCTTTCTCAAACACTTCACTTCATACTTAAATTTGCTAAGTAAGAAAAATTCAAAATAATCAAACAAAAAAAATCATTTGACCCTTTTTTAACATACCTAAATTTGTTAAAGGGATCCTAAAAATCAAAAATTTATATTCAAAACAAACATTGAACCTATGGAAACATCCTTATCAAAATTTTGGATCCATATTTCAACATACCTATATATGTTGAAGTTGGATTCATGTTCAAATTCCTATTTCAATCAATCTTCTCAAATCCATTTGAACCCCACTTAACACTTCCAAGTTGTTGGATGTGGGTTCAAATTTTCAAATTCAAAATTCAAAAATCTATGGAGACTGAAACTTGACACAAGTAAATTTCTCATTGTAGATTCTTTACAGTCAGTACAGTACAGTTCAATTTTAGTCTATTACAGTCAGTAAAATGGTCGGTTCTCAGAAGTTTGTCTTCACCTTCTCCCATGGTATGGATCTTACTTAGATATACTTCCCTTTTGGACCCCCACAATTCACTTTGGTAGGATTTGAGAGCCGGGATCACTCATTCCCTCATCATTAGAAGGACCAAGGTGGCGGGTAGAAGCATTATGGGATAGACTTACCTTCTGATTTTAATGTCTCCTCATTGAAGAGAAAAGCTATAGTTATAACTTCATTTATTATAAGCGGTAGTCTTGGTACGACTCTTTGGTTCATCCCCAAGTTCACATTTGCGGGGGCGGTACCCTATACCCTGGGGTAAGGCTCCCTGTCTTAGGCTTGCCTCCCTACATTTGAGTATGGTCTAGCTCACAATCCCATCCTATCATACCCAGAATCGCATGATCAGCTATCACACTTTGGATAGAGGCGGCATCTTTCTCGACCATGGATGAGTCTCCATTATCACTTCACCCCACAGAAATAGTTCCATCCTCTCTCACGGATTTATGGAGGAGATGCCGATAATTGTTCATCACCTCCTTGGTGCACATGTAGTTTAGGAATGAGGTGGTATCTTTGGACTCGATCTATTTGCCAGTGGTATCTGAACACTGGTACTCGGTTCAATCTTGATCTTATCCCCATAGCGTAGAGGTATATTCAGGAGAGGTCCCATGAGGCCCATACAACCCATATTACTCAGGAGAGGTTCTTGACTTTGATTGATTTTCCATGCGCTACCCGCACCATGATAGTATTCTTCTCACTAGGACCAGCCACCAGAAGAGGACAGTTCTTGTGCACAGAGAGTCGATGGTGTCTCTACCCCATTGTTCTACCCCTCATCTGTCATTGCCAGTACATGTTATAGCATCTCCCATTCCATCTAAGTCCATGAAGGCCACATCAGAAAACACCCATTGGTGATCGGCTATAGAGGATCTACCCTTCTACACCATCCATGTGGGGAGCTCTCTACTCGACCTTCTTCCCAGTGGTAGTGCGAGAAGGTGTGGTGACCAAGCATCGTGGTCCCTTCACTCCACCCATCTGATGGATGTGGAGATGGTGATAGTTATTACAAATATTCCAGATGATAGTTGGTTGCGGTGGTGGAGGAACATCCTAGGATTTTACCCCTCTTATAGTAGCGGTGAGTATCATTCATCTAGTGAGTATAGTCCATAGATTGACTCTCAATGACAAGCGAGGTCAGCCTCTTGTACGATAGTGATCACAGTTCACCTAAACTGTTTGTACTGAGTTGGATCATTCCTTAGATGAAATAGTTGCACATTATTTCATGGAGAAGAAAGAAATCTTGGGGTACACAGTATGAAGAGAGAGTGACTTTGATCCCATGAAGATGGCTTGATGGGAGATTTAGTATATGCATGGTACACTAGAGGATCTCCTTAGGGAGGCCATGGAAGGTGATGAGGTTGATCAAGAGGACACCAATCATCAACACCTCGACATAGTTGAGGTAGAAGGATGAGCGATTAAGGATGGCATGTTACTAGGACTTGTTAGCAATAGTGCTTGAAAATAAGCCCTTTAGTTCATCTACCATAGTCAACATTCGGCTGAGAGTTGGTGCATGTCTTTGATCTAGTTAAGACTCTACCTCCCATTGAGCAAGGTAGCACTAGCTTTAGGAAGGTAGTGGAAAGTACCTCCATACAAGAAAAAGATATAAAATCAAAGGAAGCTTTGGCTCAAACTCGAGGAGGATCATAAGTTTCAAAGGGTAGACCCTACCCAGAGGAATTCAATGCTATCCAGTATCCCCAGGGTTTTGGGACTCCTTCCTTTAAAAGTGGAAATGCGAGGGTAGCATAGCTCATTTCATGGCTAATTATTACATGGGTGTGATGCTTTACTTTTTGACTTTTTTTGTGGTAGCCTAGCGGTATTGGTTTTGATTGGTATCTGAGCGCTAACAATTTAGTAAAGACATTTGCTGAGTTAGAGCAACTCTTTATCAAGAGGTTTGCTAGAGCTCAGCAAAGGGTTAATGTAGGTGATCTCATTATAGCACAATAGCACTCAGGTGAGTCACTTGTTGATTATATTCTCCGATGGCATAACCTGAGTATGAAGTGTGAACCACAACTGTCTGAACATCATGCCATTAAGATTCTCTTGAAGAATATCCATGACCCACTCACCTTCATCTTTAAGGGCTTCACTATTAAGATAATTGAGAAGCTAATCAACAAGGCTAGTCTACAAGGAGAGGCCAAACAGTTGCCTTTTAGATCGGGTTGCTAAGCAAAAGCAGAAGGTCTATGAGAAGAAGCGGGAGTAGAAATGGTTGATAAAGAGCTGGTAGAGATGGTCCAGAGGCCATGACCTCAGCTTACCTCCAATAGCCTCCTTGGCAGCCACACCTCGACCACCACCACTGAGACATGCATACCCAGCAAGTAGCTATGGTCCACCTACTCTTTTAGATAAGTTAAACAAACCTTATTAATTTAAGAGGGAGGTAATCAGAAAATCTTTAAGAATCTCTTAAAGAAACCTAATTTTACCCGAACTGAGAGGAAGTAGGCAAAATTCATGATCAAACTTTTTCCCTTACCACAGAATGCTAGGCCACATTTTGGAGGATTGCTTCACATTCAAGGACTAGCTTGAACACAGTTTCAAGACCGATGCTATAGTTATCCCAAAGGAATACCTTATGGAACAACCTTCTAGTTCCATTAGGGTAATCCTTGGGGATACATGTGATCTACCAAAACCAAGAAAGTTGGGACATTTCTTCATCCAAACCTCTAAGAAAATTAAAGATCAAGAAGCTTTCCTTATAGGTGCGAGTCTCAAACCTCCAACACCAAGGAAGGTTTGCAAGTTGCGTGCCAACTTAGGAAAGTGAGCTCAAGTAGTAGTAGCAACATGTGTCATCTTGGGATAGCCCCTTAGCATAGCCACCGACCATGTCTAGCCTCCATCCTTTAGTTGCAGCTTCCACACTTTCCATTTCACTTATTTCTTCTTCTACTAGAACTCTTGTATCGATGGATAAGGGCATCAAATCCCTTACTCCACTCACTTTACTTGACTTCTACATTGTACCTCCAAATAATTCTAAGAAATCGAAGAATAAAGCTAGTTTGAATTACATCGTCACATGGGTTATCTTCTTCTATTCCTAATGATAACTCTTTAAGTCTAAATAGTTATAACAATTGATCTTCCTCTTTTATTCATAGTTGGACTTTCCAACTCACGAATACTATGGGTTCACCTCTTGAGATAGACTTGGAATCATCGATTACGAGGGTCCCATAGAAGAAGATGTAGGTGAGCACGAAGTGCGGTGGAACCTTCCACCACCTTGCCTCAAGAGATCAGAAGTCAACCTCCATAGTGGCAGGTTCTACCTCTAGGACACCTCAAGATGAGGAAAAGTCATTGGTGAAGATGAGAAGCCCTTCCATAGGATGCTCCACCCTTGGATATGCTTGTGGAAGACCAAAGGTGGACTACAACATCCTTTCTCATCTAAGAAAGTTGCCATCTAAGCAAGCATATATGATGTCTTATCCAAAGATGGGGAATCACTAATCAAGGCCCTCCTTGATCGAAATATACTTAGCTCACGCTATAGGTGAGGAAGCACATTATGCAAAATAAGCCCAAGGGATCACCTTCTGGATGAAGACCTTCTTCTAGGGGACTTGGAGCACAACCTTCCCTACATCATAATTGACATGGAGAGGTTCAAACTGGATTCTCATGGATTTAGGTGCATTGGTGAACATTATGAGTCTAAAGACCCTTGCCTATTTGAAGATTGACATCTCTCCACACTCTGAGGAGATAGGATGATGTTGAGAGGATTCAATGATCAAGGTGAGCGGGCTTTAGGTTCTATAGTGTTACCTTTAGAGATAGGTGTATTGGAAGCAAGTTCTACATCATTGATTCAAATACTTCATTCATTGCTTTGCTTGGTAGGCCTTGGATACATCAGAATAAGATCATTCCATCTTCCCTTCATCATTATCAAGTTTAGAAAAGATGGAATTGAATACTGTATCAACGGGGATGAAAAGCCATTTTTCGGTTAGAGGTTGAGATTTATGAGGATGTGACCTACTATCTTCCTCAAAACACCCTTTCTCATGAACTTGGACAAAATTCAAATGCAGAACCAAAGAAAAAGAAAATGAAACAAAATAAAGATAAAAGAAAATGAAAAGAAAATAAAGTCTAAGTGAACAAGAAAGGGGAATTGAAGAAGAAATAGATCGACATATCACATTCCACCCGTTCATTCCTTCATATGGACATGTGGGTAGGATGGCTCAACCTCCACCAAAGAGGCGGGGAAAAATAGAGGTAGTTCAGGTGGGAGACCCCCCTAGTTGGCCTTGATTATAGAGGTTGTGTTCAGTTCATAGAGTACCCTACTATTCACATAGACTTGGAATCGGCTAGGATGAGTCTAATGTGATTAGTATACCAACCCCTCGGTGGTTCCATTGGAGGTGACTTTTGATCAGAGACAAAGACCCTCAAGCAAAGTAAGTATTTGAATCTTGGTTTATTATGTGAAACTATTAGGTTGGGAACCTTAGCTCTTACCTCACTTACATCTAGAAAGTTGAAGGTTTA
>JAKCPB010000806.1:0-269117 GCA_021442155.1 Cymbidium sinense | reverse complement strand
CCTGATATTGTAACACCTTCAATTATACTATGCAATGTAGTATTCAATTTGTTGCCCATCTCCCAATACCACAATTTTATCATTTTTTTTTTTCAATTTGGCCTTGCCCATCTCTATTCTAATTTATTAAGGACTTGAGCTCAATCATGACGTCTAGAATTTGGGGTTAGGCTAAATATGCATAAGCACTCAACTCCCTCAAAATAAAATAAGTTTATTATTTAACATGAGCAGCCAATGGAAGTGGCCGAGCGCTCAAATAAATGAATAATTATAGCCCTTGTCTCTTCAACAAGTGACAAACACAGTCGTTCTCATCATACAGGCACGATGAACAGCACAGCACGAATAAGAGAAAAACATGAAATGACAAATGTTGAAATAAGAGAAATCTAATCCAACTAATGAAACGTCAGGCCGAAAATCATCAAGTGCAACTGGTTTTAGATTTCAGATCCCTCGAGCGAACGGAAAAGGAAACATTGCCAGTGATTCTAAACCAATTTAAAGCAATCAACATCTACAGAAAGATAAATTAAAAAAACAAAGAAGAATCTAGTAATACTTCGTTCGTGATACAAGAACAGCCGGGAAGAAGAAGAGCTATTATAAATGTCGAGCAATACCTAAATCTAGCCTACCGCAAGCGCGAGCGCAGATAATGGTAACGCTCTTGTGGAGAGAGAAAGGCAGAACGAGGTGAAGAAGATGTTAGAGAAGGAGCCTTTTATAGACGGCAGCAGAACTCTCGCGGGAAGTAGCGCCGAGCTGGCTTCACGAAATATTTACCACTCCAGCCCTCACGCTTGCTTAAGTTGTTTTTTTTATTTTCTAAATTGTTTTAAAAGTCATTCATATTGGCAGGTTTAGATTATTTAATATTTCAGATATATATATATATATATATATATATATATATATATATATATATATATATATATATATAAGACAAATATGAATGAAGTCATATAAACTATAATTCCTAATAAATTGCTTCTGTTTTTTTTTTTCTTTCTTTTTTTCTTCTAAGAGACATGTGAAGGTGGACCAATTCTACTTGTGTGAAAAATAATATATTTAAATAAAAAATTGATATATAAACACCTAATGAGACTTATCAATAAATTATTTTTAAGTCGTGGATACTTGCCATCATCTTATTATCGTTTAATCCATTTACAAAATTATGATATAAATAACTATATAAAATTAAAATTATCTAAATCACATCAATTATATTTTTAAAGATTAGTTTTATGTGGAAAAAAATCAAAATGGACTTGGTTCAACTAAAATGATCTAGTATTATAAATTGTAGCTCCATAATTGGGGAAAGAAAGAGTTTATATATATATATATATATATATATATATATATATATATATATATATATATATATATATATATATATATATTTATGTCTATGGTATGATTTAAAGGAGCCTTAAGCATTCAGATTATATTCAAAATATTATTTTATGATATGTTTATTCAATATTCTTTGAGAAGAGGAGATCATAGGCTAAGAAGTCCAATATAAATCTTTATGTTGATTTGGGAGTTAAAATCAATGTTTATGATATACACTAACTTTATTAGTGATGGCATGTATCAACTATGGGCTCCAAAATTTGCCACCGACATCTCACCAAGAGAGCTTGAATTAAGTGTCAGTGAAATTTTCAGAAGGCAGATGTAATAGTAGATAAGCACTACCCAGATATTTCGCCCTCATTTTGTGAGGATTTTAGTTATGGTTCCAGATTTCCTATAGGCATAAGCACCTATAGTTAATTACCTCTCCTAATGCTTAGATAGAACTTTCGATTAAGGCTAGTCATTAGATTACCAAATGCATAGCGTATAATAGCAATATATGGAGTTATGAAATTCATCATTATTTAACTTAAAGGGGATGGTTGGGGGAACGATGACGCGCCCGATCAAGATCCCATCGTTCCGTCATCCTGAGTTATCGTTGTCCCTAGTATACTTAGTCTGAGGAGTAGTCTACCCAACATAATCGAAGGATCCTTGTCAGCAGTTATGGGTTGCGTCGTCCAAGAAAACTTTGTAGACTTGTGGTGGTGTTTGTCTAAGGAGACATGTTTAAGTCCACCTTAATTGACAGATGACTTTTTGCCATATCAGGTGCATCATATTATTCACATCTCAAAAGAAAGAGTCATTAGAAAACATACAGGCTACAATCGTGACCATAATATAATAGTGTTTTCATTTGGACTTGATAACATCATAATTTTTAATGATACAAATTCTTAGCATTTGAGTGAATATAATACATCTTGACATTGACTCTTTTGATAGTTTTTCATTTGTTCAAACAAACAATTGCGGAAGGTGGATGAATTGGATTTTGCTTTAAGACTTTAAAGATTGAATTTCATTTAGGCATTTATGGTTTAATGATATATTATATTTCACATTTGGATTGATACTTAATTTAAGTTAATTTGATCTGAAATTACATCCTTTTAAAGAAATATATTTTGTTGAAATCTTCATTCAACACAATCATCATGTATATATATTATTTTGTTGTTTTTCTCTTAATTAATTTAATAATAGAATTAGATCTATTGTCATATTATCTTCTCGGATATTTTCTAAGTTAAAATTCATAATATTATTATTGATTTCTAGGTTAACATGGATGGTCTAAGATTGAATCAATTCCTTGACAATAAGTTTAAGCATTCATAGTATTACGTAATTCAATTTAGTATTGATTTAAGCTTAAGAGATTTGAATAATTTTACTTATTTTGATTGAGTTTCATTACAAGTTTTGAATTTTAGATAAAATTTTGCATTAGATCTCGGCCATCCCGTGTATGGGGCTACACGGTCTACCCATCATGCCAAAAAAGATATGGGTGGTGTAAACATCACGGCCGAATGCATCATCCCACCATCCCAAGAAAGGCATATATGGGTCTCAAGCTTACCAGATTTCCCCGTCACGCCAAGAAATGCATATACGGGTACTTATACACATGCAATGTTAGTTTAAACAGAAATTTTATATTTATGGCTGACTTTATTTCAAGTTGTTTAGGCCCCCTGTCATTGTGAAAGTTCGGTAGCATTTCGATAGCATCCCGATCATCCGTATAGGCGCCTCAGTCGACCTTGCCAAGAAAAGCATGTATGGATGGTATAAATACCACGGCCGGATGCGTCATCCCACCATGCTAAGAAAGGCATGTGGAGCTCGGAATACGCATGAAAATGATTTCCTGTCATGAAAAAGGTATGTGTATTTATGTAACCACAAGCAAGCACAGCTTTTCTCGTCATTCTATAATGAGCGTGTACGGGGTTTACCAGCTGCGGCATGAGCGTTGCCTACCAGTTTCCCGCATCGAGCTATAAAGAGCGCTGAGTTCATGCTAACGTGACACATAATGGGTTTCAAGGACATCAACGATCGAGCATTTTATACTTGTCAGGAGAGAGTCGAACGAATGGGACGTGTGGCTCACCGGCGAAGGGGACAGTTCGCATGGGCAAGGGGAGTGCCATTAATGCGCACGCCAGATCACCAGGATATGCGTGAGAGCTGGCGTGGGTCACGCATAGAGGTACATGGTAAATGGGATCGCGCGTCGGTGGATGAGCCTCACGCTCACGAAAGAACAATCGGGGTGTCGGTCATGAGCTCTGGATGGGGGTCGCCGCGGGAGGCTACGCTGGTCGAACGGAAGGGAGGCTCGCTTCCGTGCACGAGGGAGGTCAAGAGAATGGGATTAGGGCCAATTGTGGTTTGGGGTTGTGGGTAGTGGGGATTAGGGTTAGATGTAAGAGGATATTTATATGATTTTATTTATTTAATTATTTAATTATCCTTAATTTAGATTTTAGCGATAACATTATTACATGGGCAATATATATGTTGATTTTAAATTATTCTGATATTCCGGACGCAATGACCTAGTTGGTTTCACGATTAGAGGCTGGTTGGTTCAAGTCGGCGTCGAATCGGGTCAATTTCATTTTAAAATTATGCATTGTCCTTTCTGATCGCTTGATATTCATACAGGCTCATCCAAATTGAGTGCAAGTAGTCTCATTTGAAAGGTTTTAGCATTTCGACACTAATCACGTGATTAATTTCATGAATAGAGGTCATTTAGGTATCGTCACAGTCTTTTGACACCAAAATATGTGTAGGCGCGTCAACAAATTTTCTTCTTGATCAGTCTATTGTCGAATTGTGAAATATATATATTCTAATTAATTTTTACTTTTTGAACGTGCTGGCAAAGTCCGTTTGTCGATCAAAGATCAATTCAACTAATTTTAATAATATCTAGCACATTTCATCTCTGATTTGCTCACTATTGTATCCGTAGTCAATCGACTTCATCTTGGAGCTCGACTCGATTGACGAAGCATGCATGGAGGTCAACAAATGACCCCCAACAAATATGATTTATGCATAGACTGAGTCATGTTTGTTGAAAATTGATTGACCCTTTGGGTTGGCCATGAATTTTATATCACTTCAATTTCAATTTCAATAGCTTATGGAGCTTCGATAGAATTTGTCATTAGTATGATTCCTTGTTTGGACAAAGCTAAATGTGAGATTGACCAATTTGTCAGTATCGACTTATCGGATGGATTAGAGTTTCTTCCACCATTTAGTCTTTGCTTCAATGGGTTTGTTGAAGATCTCTTTCTTTTATATTATCGCAGATTTGAATTGCCTATGACCCTAGTTTCTTGCTTGATCAGGTTTGATGGAGGAATTTGTTCATTTGCTTTAAGATTTGAAATTTTTTTGTCCAAGCTTTAAGCTTTACGAACTTGATGAAGGATTAACCTGATTTGTATATATTGACTTGTCGAAGTGTATGTACGCCCTAAGTACTGTGTTTGTTGCTTTTATGGACTCGTTGAAGGGTGCATACAGATGGCCCAACCTTCCAGCTTATATTAGGTCTATAATGTTGAGTTATCAGTCTGGCAATATATGTTTTAACAAATTAGATAACCATAAAATCTTTTTAGTTCGGCCATTGGCTTCATATGAACAATAAAATTTCTTCCTCTGTCATGTGCTTTTTGCTTTAGTGGACTTGATAAGAAATTTGGCTTTGATCTGTGCTTTGTGCTTGATCAAATCATTTGAAAAGAGATTGAAATATCACCTTACAGGCAATATAGAAATTGGTTTGAGGTTATTTTGAATTGAGAGTTATTTCCTTAGATTGTCTTGGTCCATTGATCAAGTAGAAAGATCACTTGAATTCTAACTGCTTATAATCACTAAGCTGAATTTGATTTGAGATTGAACAACTACCATCATCAGACTGACGAGTGAGGGCTCTTTCACTATGGCCTTTTCTTATGGCTTGTTAAGTGAAGAGAGCGTCAGCGACTCAGCCATTTGTAAGCTTGTTGAGTCCAACCTTTAGAACATACTCGAAGTCTTGACTTAAGGCGTGATGGATTTATGGTTTGGTCATCGACAAAAGAACATGCACTATTTCACGTGGCCTTTTCTTGTGGTTTTGAGTGAGGAGCATCAACAACTCGATCATTTATGGGCTTATTGAGTTCGACATTTAGAACATATTTGTGTCCTAGACTTGAATATGTAGGGGTTGATGTTTTCCCAACTTAGTTGATTGAAGATTCTGAAATTAGGAGTTCTTCTGACTTGATCTTCGAAATTTGACAAATCTTGGAGAGAAATTTTTGATATTTAAGGCTGTCTTTTTTTAGCATTGAAGTGTATTCTTTTTGTTCCTGCAAGAGCCTGCAATTTTAACAATAATAGTTATGGATATATTCAGGGATTTCGGCATAAAACTCGATGTCAACCTGAATGTATATACAAGAAGACCCCCTCTTTCATAGAAGAGGATTGAACAACCTTGATCATAAAAAAATGCCCCATATCTAACAGGTGGATTGCAAATGAGTTCAAAAATGTATTACAAAGTTTAATTTCCTTTATTGTTGTTGACCTCACTTTCCTCCTCTTCTTAGACTTAAGAATGTTCTAGACATTAAAGCTTCCTTAGTCATAAGACACTTCTAGTGATTAGGTGAATACTTAACCTAAACCTATATACCTAGAAGAGTTAACCACAAGAATAGGCTATGCCTTAGGACTTAGATGGATCCACCTACACTACAAATTGAGCCCAATCCATGTTCACCTTCTTAAGCTAAAACCAAACCTCAAATTTAAATCAAATCCAAATTCCAAGCCAAATGATTGAAGCTCGTGATCAAATCCAAATTCAAAGTCAACCCAAGCCTTATGATTTTATCTTATGGACTTAGCCTTAGCCAAATTCAAATCAATTCAAACTCAATTGATTTTCTCAAATATCAATTCAACCTTTCAATCAGTCTATCAAATTTATAATCAAATTAAATTCCAAATCTAATTTGCTAAAATCTAAAAATTAAGTCAAGATCCTTTCTAAGCCCTATGAATCAATCTCATGAGCTTAGCCAAGTGTTAACCCAAATCAATTCAAAATCAGTTGATTTTATCATGAATCAATTATTCCTTGAATCATCTTCACAAATATAAATGTAATATACATTTAAATCATCAAAACTAAATCAAAATAAATCAAAATCCAAACCTAAGCCACATGACCCAACTCCATGGACTTAGCCAAATTCCTTCATTCCAAAACCCAAATTCAATTGATTTTCTCATGAATCAATCATACTTTCAATCATATTCATAAATATAAATGAAATCTACAATCATCAAGCCAAACTAAAATCAACCCAAGTCAAACCCAACTTAACCCTTTTGACTTGAAATATTCAAATGAATCAAAACCAATTTGAACCCAAAACAATTGCAATTGAATTTATATATCAATCCTAAATTCATATATAAACTTAACCCAAAATTAAGCCAACTAAACCTAATTGGTCGACTTGACCCAAAGTGGCCAATTTGACCTATTTGAGCTAAGTTTCAATCCTACCTAAATTGGATTGAACTAAACTCACCAAAGTCTCATAATCATTGTTGATCACCATAGGATGATCGATTGTCATAAATTGGGTCAAACCAAGTCAACCTGGTCCTACGACCAAGTTAACCCCTTAACCCATATGAAACTAAACTAGTTAAATTGCAACCTGAGCCAAATCCCTTGAAACTAATGATTCATACCAACTCAAAACTAACATTTGAACATGACTTGACCTTCAATTGAGCCAAACCTAACCCAATTGGCCCTCTTGACCCAAGACAACCCAATTTGACCTACATGGACAAAATGGGTCAAATCAAAATCTAACTCAAGTTGATTACAATCAATGAATAGTTCATTCCAAGTTGATTGTTGAACTTGAACAAAGACACACTAAACCTAAATGACTTATTGAACCTAACTTGACCTAAAGGGTCAAACTAACCTAAAACCCAATCAAATCCAAATTAAACTCAACCAAAGCCTACAACATATTCCAAATGATCAACCAACCTCAAACCAAGGCATGACCCAAGCCAATTTGGCCAATTGGGTCAAATTGGTCAACTTGACCCATTTGAACCAAATAAACTCAAATGAGCCAAAATCAAATCTAAGCCAAACCAAATCAAACCAATGACACCAATGCATCCTAAATGATCATATGAACTTGTCTTAGTTTGACCTAATTTGGCCCAACTAACCTAATTTAACTCAAATGAGTCAAATTGAGTCAAATTGAGCCAAATCAAACCAAATGAACTCCAAATGACATAAAATTTGGCCCAACCCACTTTTGAATCATTCCAAATTTGTCCAAATCAAATCCAATGCCAAATAATAATTCTACTCTTGGGTTAAGGGTATTACATGAGACAAATCACCCATGTAACTAGTCATTTCCCTTTCTTGGCCACTTGGCATCCTCCTATTGGTCCACTTGGGCACCTAGGACATTGCCCAACCTGACCCAAGGGTGATCGAGTTGGCCATGACCTAAGGGGAAGTAGAATCATCTCACCTCCCCCATTAGTGCACTTAAAACACCAAGGACACCCACAACCCTCCTTGGCGCCACCCACATCTTCACCCAACCAAGCCAACTCATCATTGCCACCCATGACTCACGGTGGTTGAATGATCACAAAAAGCCAAATGGATCCCGTCTGTCCGATCCATGGAATGAGGGGGTATACACCCCTCATTTTGACTCAAATCAAGTTGTCAAGCATTCAGTGTGCTCCTTTAGGGTTTTTCGAGTTCCTCGGATCTTTCTAGTGCTATCCCATGTCAAAATCCCAAAGCTTACCCAAAATAGGGAAACCTTCCTCTCACTCCCATTTTCTCAAGGCTCGACTAAAGTACAATTAACTTTGCACACACCATCCTTGGAGCTAGTCGAGCAAGAACAAATCATTTCCTAAGCTTCACGATGACCAGGGGACTGATTTCGATCAACGCTGACCACTAAAGCTTCGGGTATTGGCCTTTAGAGCAAACCACCTCAAATTGGAGCTCGTGTTGATCAGTAGATCTTCGTCTCCACTAGATGAAGCTTCCTCAATCGAGATTTCCACCAGTCTTAAGCTCCGGTGAGGTATGTCATTTAAAGCAACCTTTGGATGAAAATGAGTTGGAGCTTTTTGAAGAAAACTTTCATCCCTTGTGATCTTAGACATTGGATCCCTTTCGATTTTTGTATGAAGGTGTGGGATCTATTTGAGTCGATCTTCGGGTGAGCTTGAATCATGAGAGCAATGGTGAATAGACTCCATTCCCCTTGTTCACGTGGACGATATCATGCGGTCTATTTTGCGTGATCAAAATGGATGGGTGATTAGATCCGTTAGAATTATCTGATTTAATCTTTTAGCATCATGGAATTAATCGTAGCCATCACGAGAAAGCACATTCCACCGTCACCACAAGCGTTGACTAAGATTATGTTTACATAGCCAATCTCATGGTGCCACGTGGAAAGCACGCCACCTCAGCGCGCCACATGGCGCCGATGGGATTAGAGGGTAATTAGGCCTAATTAATGTATTTAATGGCTAAAATTTATAAAAAAAGAATAATATAAATAAATACTCATTTTAAAGATATTTTAGAGGAGAATTTATTAAAATGTCTTGATTAATTTGTAATAGTAATTAAGGCTTTTAAGATTTAATTATAAAATTAATTAGCTTAACAATTTCTTAATTACTTAAGTAATTAACCCCAAACTTTATGGGTTAATTTAGTGGGATTACCTCTACCTCCCATGATTTTCTTGGTATTTATTGCTTAATTAATTAGAAAAATTGACTAATCAAGCTTTCATTACTCTCTTAAGTTAATTAATCATTATTTAATCTCATGAATAGTAACAAATTAATTAATTAAGTTGTTAATCATTGTTTAACAATGAATAAACCCATGGGATAAGATTAGTGCCTCCTTCCATCTATTTCCTAAGTTCATTCCATTAATTAAAATCAATTAAGGTTTAACTAATTAATTAAATCACTTAATTAATTAAATTGAAATCATAATCATATCAAACCTTAATTAATCAATCTTTGGGTAGACCTTTAGGTGTTCAATAACCTAAAGATATTTTAAGAAAATCATGGTTAACCCACATGTGTGACGAAACCATGAAAATACCTAATTAAGTTCCTTAATTTAATTGACCAATAATCATGAGCAATTTTATTAGGTCCCTTTTATTTCTTAGGATCATTGCTAATTTAATTTCCAAGTCAGGTGCATATCATGTTGGCTCATAATTATTTGGGATAATTATGTTAAGGTAGCAAAAGGGTTAATTAATGGATTTAATGCATATTACAACTTAATTAACTCATAAAATAAACTTAATTACACTTTCTTAAATCAAAATTAATTAATAAACATGGGAATGGGTTATGATCAGCAAACCTCTTCCTCACATCCTTAAGTCAAGTCAAAACATGAAATTAAAAATGCTACTAAGAAAGCTTTAATTTACTTTAAATAATTTTATTTGATTTGGTTGTCCTTAGGAATTAATTTAATTGAATTAAATCATGTGTTTTTGTTCATTTATTCATTTCCAATTGTATTAAATGTTGTATGCCATTTTGAATCAAGCATTCAACTTTTTTTTTAAAAAAATAAATTAATTAAATCAAATGATTTTTCTTCTTGTATGCATGTGTTGGACCAATTTATAATATGTGAGGCTATTATCACTAATAAATTCAACTTATTTTTTCAGAATTTATAAATCAATTACATTGATTAAAGTGATAGTAGTTATGAACACATATAGATTTACATATGCTTATAGTTTACATATGTGAAGTAAAACTTTCTTTTCTTAATTCATGTGTAGTTTTGCATATATTTGAATGTTAATAAGTATATAATCCAGATATATCGAGAATAAGAGGCTTTAGGTAGCCATAAGGAAGTCATTTGATTACCTCACTTCGCTGGTTAATAGTGACACATACTTATTTGATTTCATTTACATGTGTCTCTATATTAGAATTTGGAAGGAACTTTAACCCACATGCATAAATATTTCAATCAAATAAAATATAATCTTTGCATAGTTTTTCTTCCTTTATTTATGTATACATTCATATAAATTTAAGAAAAATAAGTATTTAGTCTGGACATCCTAAGAATATGAGGCTTTAAGTAGCCCCAAGGAGGTCATTTGATTACCTCACTTCCTTGGTTTAACAATGGCACGTACTTGCTTACATCTTTTACACATGTATAAGTATGCTTAATTAGAGAATGATGATCCTCTTTTCTATTGAAAACACATGCATTCATAGTCATTTAAATAATTGAATTATCTAGTTATGTGATTTGGAGTTCTCTTTCTCATGTTCACATGTACAAAATTACATATGTTTGAATACAAATGGGTATATAGCCTGGACATCTCAGGAATACAAGGCTTTAGCTAGCCCCAAGGAGGTTATTTGATTATCTCACTTCCTTGGTTTAACATTGACACATACCTATTTAACTTCAATCCTATGCATTTTTGTATAAGAATTTAGATATAGCTTTAAATTAATATGATTAAATAATTCAATTAAATAAAAGAATATAAACTTTAAATATACACATCTACATTCATCATTTAATAGCACTAAAATATGTTGCATGTATAGACACACTTAGGATTGAATCATATGTGTGTTATATGTGATGGAAAGGAGTAATTTGATATATGTCATGTGATAGTAATTCAATTAAATTAATCTTAAGATGCCTTTCATATTGAATAAAGTTATTTAAAGTAAACTTAAATTTAGGATTAATTTAAAAATGTGTAATAAGCCATTCACTAAAGAGAACTAAATCAAGTTAATATACTTTAGAGAGTGGCTTAAGGTGGGGATGAAAGAGGGAAATACTCTTTTCATTTCTTTATAACACTTAGTTGCTAAGTTAATCAAATGGAACAAAACAAAATATAAATTAAAATTCACAAATCAACTAAACAACTTGAAGTGAAATCAACTTTTCATGTTAAATTGAATTCTTCTACACTTAGAAGATATAACTCTAATGCTTAATAAGACATACCAGACAAGCTTTAACATATACATTAGTATTAAGTCACCACTTCTAGTTCTAAGTTAGGACGGTGTATGATGTGATGAATGTTTTATTTTATGATGTAATATTTTAGACTAGATGTTAGGGTGTATGCTTCGTAGACTGAATGATATGTTGATTTAGCCTAATCATATTTTCTACAGGGGATTGTGCTTAAGAGGATGCTTAAAATAAATATAAATGATTTCTTTGCAGGTTGCTTAAACCCCTAAGCATGATCCAAGTTAGGACATATATGGGCTTGGTTACCTATGTGCGGGGTGCTAAGTCCAAATCATACATATAACTGCTTCGGAATGTATGTATGTTTAGCTAACCTCTACTTTGTAGGTGTAGTTAGATTTACTTTTCTATTTTTAATATAATTTTGCATTAGAAATTAGGATTAGTGCTATGGGAGTTTAGGATGAGCTTTGCCAGAAGCCTTTATCCTGGGGTGCCCTGTGATGCCTTTGAAGGAAGCACATCCAAATTAAAAAAGGAAGAATTAAATTGAGGAAATGGAAGAATGACCGGGTTGTATAAGTATAGAGCTCGGCTACCCATCTTTTCTTTCAGGTTGTATGACGGCACCCTACCGCATCGGCCTCTTATTCTTTTGTGTTAGTTTTATAAAAAAAATGTTCAATGATTTGTTTAATTTGCACATTAAAAATTACATCTTTTTCATAGTTTCTTAAATGATTAATGCTTTAATGTGTGATTTGGATATGTTAGGTTCTTAGGGGTAAAATTATTTTTTCTACCCTAATTAATCACTCATAACTAAATTTTAAAATAACTCATAACCTCATCATAAAGCCTAGGCATTAAATAAAATAATTAAAAGATTTAACAACCCCTTAGCTGAATGTTGTATGTCTCACATCATGCATATCATCTTGAATCACTCTTATAATAAGGGCCTCGTCCCGCACATAGGGCTTGACCCATGAGAGCAACCCCTACTGATGGAGCTTCACCCTCTTTCTCTTTCTATTTGGCCAATAATCTACTTCATCATGCATTAGGCATATACAAATCCCAAAGCCTTTGTCAGAATGATATGTCAAAAATGAAATTAAAATTTGAAAATATTTTGCATTTGTAGTTTAAGTCATTACTCATACCACTCATGCTCTAGTCTCCCAGGGAGTGAGTTTAAAGACTTAGTCACTTTCAAATTAAATAACTACCCTAGATATCTTGCAATTCATATAACTAGACCACATAGTTTTAAAATCGCAGGTTAGCTGGCGGTCGCCCCAAGCTACTATAAGTCCAAAAGTCCAACGGTTTATT
Source organism: Cymbidium sinense (assembly GCA_021442155.1). NCBI lineage: Eukaryota > Viridiplantae > Streptophyta > Magnoliopsida > Asparagales > Orchidaceae > Cymbidium > Cymbidium sinense. The sequence continues at coordinate 256,246 of JAKCPB010000806.1, read as the reverse complement.
CTCTCTTGGGGTGGTAAACCCTTATGTCCACCAGTCGCTTAGATTTAGGTCATGCTTTAGCTATTACTAAAGCTCCCTATATTTAGGATCCGTGGTAGCTATTTTCTTCAGGCTACAAGCATAAATTCTCACTTGTTAGGCCTTTACATTACCTTATGTTGGTGGATTATAAGCCCTAGCAATCTAATAAATTCAACTCTAACAAATAAATCTCTCATTTTCAAACATATAAAGCCCAATTATAGGATAGATTGGAATGCTCAGCTTCATAGTATCATGAGCATTCCCTACTTCATCCCTTTGGATTCTAAAATAACTTTTCTCCTTGAACTTTTTTACTTGATTTTCCAAACATAACTAATTCTTTGATAGTATAACCTTGAAATTTTTAGAGATGATAATTGTTTACTTTAATTGAGAATATTTTTTGAAAATTTCATTCCCTAAGATGTAATTAACTATGAAGGATTACCTCCATAGGGAATTTAAGAATCTAGTTTAATATAAACCCTACTTTATTCAGCCATATAAAGTAGGGGAAAAATCTCTAGTATATTCGAAGACCCATCATGCCTTAGGTGTCCTTATTAAGTGATTAGGTCCATTATAAGGTAATGATTTTTATCTTTCGAGATATTTCATCATTCCTTAATGTCGTACCTGATCACTTTAATGAGTACCCCTTATGATCTTTGTGGTGTCCTCTCCCCCCTACATCCGAAAATAAACACCACATCAGTCGACCGTCAAATTGTGCAATAGGTATATTATGGTCAATTTTGATATTTTGAATGTGATGGCAATGTCTGTTCATCGATCGGAGGTCATTTTGATTGATTTTAGCGATGCCTAGTATATTTCAGCTCTGATTTGTGCATTGTTATTTCCGAAGTCGATTAACTTCATCTTATGAGCTTGACTCGACTTATGGCGTATGCATGGAGGTCAACATCGACTTTATTGGTGATAATGAGTAATAAAATGAGTAGATACATATATTAATGTCCATAGTATGCATCAACTCTAAGTGTAAAGCCACTCATCCACTTGAGCATTATCATCTTTGCAACACTTAATTTTGTACTTCTCTTTTATTGGTCAACATTTTGTACCATAAAAGCATTGCACGTCTTATCACCATCTTATAAAATTTTTTCACCCGATGCATTCCTCCTCTTCAACCATCCAACTTGAATTCAACTAATAACATCCCCATCTATTTTGGCATCACATTGACCAATAGATTTGATACTCAATGTCACAACCCCAATACTAGATCTTTGATAATTAATATTGCACTCTATGTATTCTATTTTAGATTTACTCAAGCAAAAGCTTTTAAACTTTAAGGCTAACCTCTAAAATTCAAGTTTCTCTTGAACTCTCTTTCTAATATTATCAACAAGAAGAATATCATTAGCAAAAAAGAATACACCAAGATAAGTTATTTTATAAATGATTAGTAAGAACATCCATAATTAAAACAAAAAAGATATGAGCTTAACGTTAATCCTTGATGTAATCCAAATGAAATAAAAAAAATTACCTAGTTAATCCTCCTTATGTTTAAATACCAATAATTGACTTCAATATCATTATCATGACTTGAACATAAGCAATATTAACTCCTTTTTTTCTAGAACTCTCAAAAGCACTTTTCTTGAAACTTTATCATATACTTTCTCAAAATCAACAAATATCATATGTAGATCGTCATTACTATATGTACTTTTCCATCAAACTTCTTAATAAATGTACAACAACCATGGTATATCTACTCAACATAAACTAAATGAATTTGAAAAATTTTGTGTCACGTCGTAACTTATGCTCAATTTCTCTCTCCCATAATTTTAATGTATGCCACATTAACTTAATTTCTTTATAATTTGCACACTCTCATACATCAACTTTATTGTTAAAAATTAGAACTAACAAACTCTTTCTCCACTCATTTAACATCTTTTTAGTCTTTAAAATAATATTAATAAGATTAGTAAGCCAAGAAATTCTTCAATCTGCTACGTATTTACACACTTTAATTAAAAATATTATCTTGTCCTAATGCTTTTTCAAACTTTATTTTTTTTAATTCTCTTCAACTTTTGTTTTACTAATACAATAATAAAAGCAAAACTTTTTCTTGTCATTTAGGTCACTAAGAAAACTTTCTCACAATCATCACTAAAAATTTTATCAAAATATTCACCTATGTTGAATATCATATTCTAAGAAAAGCATTTTTTTAATCTTTTTCTTAATACAAATCAATCAAACTAAATTTTTACTTCTCCTATCTTTTAAACTTGATTATTACATGCTTATTTTCCTCTTTAGCATCCAATTTATTATGTAAATCACTAAATGCTAAATTCATTGTATTACATATAACTTTCTTTAAATTGTTATGAGCAACTTTATATCTTTCTTAATTCTCTAAGCTTTTACATTTAAATCAATTTTTATAATTAATCTTTCTATTTTTTATATTTTATTGCACATTTTGACTCCATTAGCAACTATTTTTTCTAATAAGAGCTTTTTTTACTCTTCAAGTACATTTTTTGTAACTTGTTTAATCTCACTTGTCACTTTTTTTTTAGAAAACATTAACTTTCTCATGAACATCCCAAATACTAAAATCTTATAGCTTTCTTTTAAAAATACTTTTATTAGAATTTTTAAGACAACATTTTGATTTACTTTTTATCCTCCAACCCTTCTTCTTAAAATCTGAAACTTATAGTCAATGATGGTTTGTTAAACTTTCATTCAAAATGACATTACAATCTTTAAAATTTAAATGATCTATTTTTTATTAAAAATAATCAATTTCTATTTTATTAGGTCCATTCTTATGAGTGATAATATGCTCACCCCTTTTCTTAAATAAGCTAATAAAAATTACAAAATCATAAGCTAAAATAAAACTCAACATGATTCTACCTTCTTTATTATTCATTACAAACTTATAGCTAGCCATCATGAATGATTTTAAAATCTTCTATCTCTTTACTATTATGTTTATTTAAATCTCCTCTAATAAATTCTTTTTTTAAGAGGTATTATTTGTATTAATCCTTTTAGGTCATTCTAAAATTTTTCTTTAGACCATACATCATAATCTACTTGAGAGATATAAATTCTTATAACATTAATGATCTTAGCATCAATAATAATCTTTAAATCTATATTTTTATATTCTATTCAATTAATTTACACAATATTATTCTCTAAATTTTTATTTATAATCACGCCTATAATATTTCTAATACGTCTCATACTTGAATAACAAAGTTTAAAGCCTAAACTATCAATCTCTTTGATCTTCTTTACAACCTATCCTGTTTCTTGAATATATAAGATATTTTTCTTTCTATAAACCGCTATATATATATATATATATATATATTCCATAAATCTTTACTTATAAGAGTACTTATATTCCAAGTGTTTATCCTAATTCTAGTTTCATGGCCAACTTCTTTTCATGCATTTGTTTATAATATGGAAACATTTGCTTATTTAACAATGCACCGGGCGTCGATGGAGCTGGTATTGCATGTACATTTTTCATTGTATTTAGGTCATACAACCTGTTGCTTCTGTAAAGCATCCTAACATTGACACAATTTATTAAATGATTCATGCCATGATTCTTTGATAAAATTTATGTTGGTTGTCGACTACCTAATGCAACCCTCCACTTTTCTCATCTGAGGCTTAGTACCTGGCAACAACATCATTGGATCATTCAATCAATGTCACAAAATTTTTAAATGTGCTTCAAGTATTTGATTTTAGCTCAGTTATGTTTGGATCATGAAATATTTGATATCTTTGAATTTATCTCACCAAGACATTAAAATTGACTGTAAGTTTGCTAAAATTAGGATCCAACCAAGGTGGTATAGCTGAGGTTCAAGGTTATGACCCTCTTATGGTGCTTTTGGATGCATGCGACTCCTTCCATGAACAAAAGTGGTTAGTGTAGTCATTCCATGTGTTGAAGATAGCAGAAGAAATTCCACTTAATTTGCCCCAGGAGTTGATCCTTGAAATCAAGCAGTGATTCCTGGTCCATTGAGAGCTTTGCAGTTGCAGACAGTTGGCTGGAAGTTGAAATAGAAGAAGAAAGACACTGAAAGTAGAAGAATCATTATCAGTATATCTATATGTAAAAAAAAGTAGTTATTAATTACTTTTCACGTTGTCTTGCCTTGCCTCATCATTCTATTTATAAACACTTGATCTGAATCTCTTAATTATGAACATTTGAAGATAAGAAATGGTTTGGAAACGAAAGCATTTGAAAGTCATTTCAGTCGTTAATAAATTTACTGTATTGATAAAAATGCTTAGCTTTTCAATAATCTGACTTAATTGCGTTACTCCCAATTCGGTAATTCCTATATATGGATTTTTTTCCTTCTTGTTATAATAGTTTTTCTTCATTTAATGTATGAACGTCAAACGCATGAACTAATTATAAATGGAATGCCATCTAAAATGCAAGAATTTTTCTTGTGAGCAGCAAATTCTTCCAACAACAAATAATTTTCTGAAGTATGCATGCCGAGTAAATAATTGGCATTTAAATTAGACTTTGTCAAAGACATGGACCATAATCTCCCCTTGAAAGCTTCTCATGCCAATGATGTATGTTGTTCTTATTTGTTGATGTTCAGTTTGATAATTAATTTAAATTTGACTTCCATTTGGCTCTCTCTCTCTCTCTCTCTCTCTCTCTCTCTCTCTCTCTCTCTCTCTCTCTCTATATATATATATATTGAATAACAGTTGTGTTTTATTGCCTTTTGTTCATCTGCCCAAATTTTTTTTTAAAGTGTTGACCAATTATCATTTGTCCTTAGAAAACAACAAGATATGTATTAAAAACCACCAATTAATTTTCTTTCATAACTCATCTATTTTATTTTTTTTTTTTTTCTCTCTCTCTCTCTCTCTCTAATAAACAAAATGTAAAAATCTAAAACAATAATTTGATTTCACTGTTTATATTTTAGAAAAATCAAACTTAATTACATTTGAATATTAAAACATTATGTAAATTTTTATTACATAATTGATAAGCTTAGGGGCTCTTTGGGATCACTTTATTTTTTTGTTATTTTATGTTTTTATATTTTGTTTAAGTTCAATTTCAAAGTAAAATATATTTTTTAATTGTTATTTTAAAATACTAAAATATCTAAAGTTTTAATTTTTTTTTAATTTTGTTATTTATTTTGAAAATAAAAAAATAAAAATACATAAAAAACACATCAACAAATACATTTTAAAAAAAATAACATAAAACAAAAGAAAAACACAAACTAAATTGATTTAAACAGGTAGTTAAAATCATATAATTGCTTAAATAATTGGTTGCTTTCACATACTTAAATCAATTGGTTTTAATTGAAGAATAAAATAAGTTTTAATGTATTAGCATTTAATAAGTTTTTGATTTTATCCAAAAATTTGAAAAACTAACTGATCCAATGCTAAAATAAAATATTATTATAATTAAAATTAATATTCATAATTTTAATATCAAATGAAATCATTAAAAAAGAAGAAGTTTAGCTTTTTCGGTTATAACTAAATAATGCACACTTCTAATCATAGATGTTAAATATTTATATTAGAATATGTAAGAATCATGGTTTAATATATTTTATTATTGATGTTATTTTCTTTAATTGTTATTTTCTTATGCATGTTTATATTATCACAAAGAAAATCAATAAAGATATTTTCCTTTTATAATTTCTATAAAAAACACACCTTAATAAAAATAATATTAATAAATTCAGGTATGTATAATATACAATTTATATCATAAAATTTGAGATAAAAAGTTAGATATTCTTATAATTTCTTATAAAACATATATTTTCATGTTAAAGTTTAAAATGTTATGAAATTATATTCACTTATATTATTTATTTAATGAAATAAATATTTGAACAATATTTTAAATAAGAACAAAAAATAATAAATGATTCAAATTTTAATTTATAGATAGTGAAGTTGAAGATATTAGTCTTTGCTTAAGAGGAGGAAAGTAAGAGATGTTAGTCATCATATCTAAGATATATGACACAAAGAAATGCAAAAATTTTATATATCTAACTAACACTTAAACTTCAATTTTTACATATATAATATCTCAATCTTCAATATTACATCAAAAATATCATGATCACTCATTTTTTAAATGTGAAATGCACATTTTTAAGTATGGAAAAGTGTTAGATAAGTAAATATCTAACTTTATGTGTTAGATATATAAATGCATAATATATAAAAATTGTGCGGTATGTATGTAAATCATTTTTTTTTTTGAAAAAAAAATGTGTAAACTCATTATTTTACGAAAAAATTCCCAACAATGCCCATGCATACCACAATACCTCATCTTAACATATATCGTTCTCCAACCTAGCTCTCACCATTACTTCTCCATTTGGTATATCAGTGCCACCACCCTCACAAAATCAATTGATTTAGGTGATAGTCAATAAAAGTAACAAAAAAAGAAAAAAATATATATAATACTAGGCATGTATTTATTTCAAGTTAAAATATTATAGAAATAAAAAAATGATCCAAGATAGCCCCTTAATATGTAAATTGAATGTAAGCAAATATTATTTTTGTATGTTACTTTAAAACATGAAAAGTAAATATTTATGAAACATTCTTGCATGTTATGTGTGTGTGTAAGGGAGGGAGCTTGCATGTAAACTAACACAATTCAGTTCAAATTTGATTCAAGTAATATGTTCACAAGTGAGCTTATTAAGCCACAAGTTTGAGCTCAAATTACAACTTATATATTAAATGAGCTTGAGTTCAAGCATAACAATTTCAGGCTCATTGGGTTGAAAGCTGGCTTGATTAGAAATCAAAAGTTTTTAGTTTTTTATATGAATCAAATCCAATTCATGAGCTCCTTTTCTTCTTTGAGGGACATTGGACATTTTGAAGCTTTTTCTAATGGTAAATTCATCAATGTATTATCAAACAATCTCCCACTAGGGTTATTGTAGCCACATGTTATAACAAGCTACTATTGTGACTTCCCGCAATACTATCAGTGTCATCATCATAATCTTTTGCAAAGCAACTTCAATTCCACTCTAGCTAGTTCCCATTCTACTCCACTAGATTTCTATTGTGACTTTTAGCTCGAGTTCGTGAGTCGAGCTCGAGCCTATCATCTCTTAGGAAAGCTAATCTCGAGCTTGAGCTTGAGTTTGAGTAGGACATCAAGTAGGTGAGTTGAGCTCAGGATACCTCTAACTCAAGCTTCATTCTATCTTTTAGGTGAGCTGATCTCGAACTCATCGTATGAGCTCAACTTGTGCTTGAGCTTGATGCAGTTGGTCATTAAATAAGTGAGTTGAGGTCAAGTTAACCTAGAGCTTGATTTGACTCATTTACACCTTTAAAAGGAAGGGTACTATCCATTTAAAAAATAAAATTTACTTTATATGCAACATAATATTTACATAATTGAAAAAGTTCTTGATACTTATTCTAGGAGAAATTAATAACCCTAAAAGTTTATTTTAAATGAATTTATTATCTTATATATCTGTGAATTATTTATTGAAATTTGTCGCTAATGAATTTGTTTTGATTAAGTTTGAATTCAAATCATTGTTTGAACTTGTTTCTTACCTTTCTTCACATATGTTGGTCACAACAATGCTTTCTTTAAAGCTCTATTATGTATTTTCTTTCCTTGGATACATTTCATAGCAAGCTCTATTTGAGAATACAATAGATTATCCCTTATGGACGATAATTTCATCTTAAATAAACTTGCATACATATTTTTTAAGAATTAAATAATAATGATATGCTTCTAATTACATTTACCAAATTACTCATTTAAAAATGAAAGAAGCACTTATCTTTAAACATATTTTATAGTTTAAAATCATAAATTTTAAATGAATAAGATGTGTGTAGCAACCAAAAGACAAAATTTATGATTGAAAAAGTTTTTTTTAATATATTTAGCTATTTCAAGATTTTAACAATTTTAAAGTTACAATGGTAAAAGATGTATGATAATAAATGGATTATTCATTCTAAATAAAAAATAATTTAATTCCCCCTCTCTCTCTCTCTCTCTCTCTCTCTCTCTCTCTCTTCACGCATGTGCACATGATCTAGAAATTTTTGTGGAGCCTATATATAACATTTTATCATTTCAAATGATAATCCTGATTATTTGAATATAAAACACTTCCATTATTTTTTTAAATTTTGAAATGATAATTTTTTGTAGAGAATAAATTTTTTTTTTAAACACTTAGCCTAAAATTTAATATTCTATAGAAATTAGAATTTATTTTATAATCAAATTTAATTAAATATTAATGTGATATATAATTCTTAATAATATCATAAATACTTATACAATTTTATTAATTTAATTTTACTTTTAAAATATTTAAATACATACGAAACCATTTTTAAATATTTAAGTTTATGTGACTTATATTAAATTCTTTTTTTTTTTTTGAAAAATCTTGTATTCAAAAAATGCTGTGTATCGGGCCATAATCGTAAATTTCAACAAACATGAAAGTTGTAAAAAATTTTGTTAAGATTTCAACGATACCAAGTTCACTAGAATCCGACACCGTTTGACTGATATGTAATCGATAAAGAATTTCAGTTTGGCATGGTTTTGCGCGTTCTACGTGTCGGGCCATCTTAAATTTTGACCAACATGAAAGTTGTAGAAAATTTTGTTATGATTCCAACGATACTAAGTTCTCTTGATTCCAACATCATATGACTCCGATAAGCGCAAAATACGAAAGATGCCTTTTATTTTTAAATTTTTTTTTTTGAACGGACGACTGGCGTTGATGTGGATGCCATGTCAGCGCCACTCGTCTATTCAACGGACGACTAGGCCTATTTTGCTAAAAAAAAATTTTTGTTCCTAAATTGCTAATTAAGATTAGGATTAAGCCTATTTTAAAAATTTTGCCAATATATAAATAGATTCATTATGAAAGTATTAAAATAAATAATGTATTATATATTTTGCTGGCAAGAAAATATGTTGCTAGATTTGACGTCTGTTCGTCACTGGCATAGAGTCATCTAAATTGATCGCGAATAGTCTCTTTTCATAGATTTTGATATTTTGACGATATCGACACGATAAATTTCATGAACTGAGGTTGTTTGGATGTCATCGCGCTTTTAGACTCTAATATGCATGTAAATATATCAACAACTCATCTTCTCCATCAATTATCTGTCGAATAGAGCAAAATATATATTTTGATCAATTTTAACATTTCGGATGCATTGGCAAAGTACATTTTGCAATCAGAAGTCATTTCGATCAGATTCGCTAATTATCAAGGCTTTTCGGCTTCAATTTACGTAGCAGAGTGTCCATAATTTATCGATTTTGTTGTTTGTGCTTCATTCGACATATGAAATATATGTGGAGGTAAACAAATCACCTTTCAAATTGTATTACTTTTTAAAATACATCCTTAAATCTATTCATTTCAATTAGCTCAAAAAGTTTTTCAGCTGATGCACCATTCAACATAAAAATAATAATAACGCACAATACAACCTATATATTTTGATTATCAATTATTTAAATAAAATTAAGCATGACATCCATAAAAATAAAATATAATAGAATGAATTCTTAAGATACATTCATGTACCACCTTATATTAATAGAAGATTCTTTTAGAAGATGAGATGTGTGTCCCCTAATTAATATCATCATTGTTCTTTACGCTATACATTTTATCACATAACTTATCTACCTTTGGACCAACCTGGCTAGTAAGAATCAAGTTCAGAATATTTAGTAGAAATTGCACATAAGTCACTACGAGATTGAATAGTTGTAACCAACTCATTCAATGCTCTCCAAAAGTAGATCCATAAATCATTGTTTTCGTTCCTAACAATTGTAAATGCTAAAGGGAATAAACTATTACATACTTCAATATCGATTGTTGAACCATAAGTGTTTTAAGCTAAAAGGTCTTGTCCATACAAAATGTCCAAATATATATGCATGGCTTGAATGCTCAAAACATACAGTGGCAATATAAAACTTGATTTCCTTACATATAATATCCCATGCTTTATTTATTGTATGATATTCTAATAATAAACTTGACTCCATCTATCCTATGATCTTTTCGGACTTTATATCTAAATGGCAATTAATTATAATTATGATATATTGACAAATGAATTTTGACATACAATAACGATGGTTAGTATTCAAAATAGGGCGAGGGCAATGAGGGCTACCCATATTAGATATTCCTTAGCGCCAACAATTTTTTAAATTTTAGAAACATGTAGAAGCAATTAATAAAGTCATAATAGGTCATTATGCATTACATACTCAGCTATTAGCCTCCTCTTATTCAAAGTATTTTTTTAGGAATTCTATATTATTTGTTATGGACCAACTAATGATCACAACTTAACAATTAACTTTTGAAGAAAAAATTATGGCCATTTCAAGACAGGTTGGAATTACTCTATTATTAATCTATCTAAATTTTGTATGAGAGGTTCACGTCAATTAATTCTATCTCATTATTGTGCTCATTTGATTACATGCACGAATATGTTATTTGATATCATAGTGTTGACCTTCATATATGTGTCATAAGTCGAGTCAAGCCCACAAGTTGAATTCGACGGACTTCAGAATCGGTGCTCAAAACGTACTAGATGTCACCGAAAATAGTCGAAATGACCTTCGATCAACGAACGGACTTCCTCATCACGTTCAGAATGTCGAAATTGATTGCAGTATAAATATTGCTCATTCTAATGAGCACACAATCAGCGAACCTATCAATGCGGCGCACATATCAGTGAAGGCGCAGCAATAATCGAGCGACCTCCATTCCACAAAATTGATCACGTCATTAGCTTTGAAATATCAAAAATTATCAAATGAGACTTTCCAGTGCTCAATTCGGACGAGTCTGTGCAAATGTCGAATGAATGGAAGTGACAACACGTAAATCGAGGCTAAAATACACAGGACGTCACCAACATCAACCCAAATGACTCTGATCGATGAATGAACTTATCCATCGCGTTCAGAACATCAAAATTGGTCAGAATATAAATATTGCACAACTTGATGAGCAAGGTCAGCGATCAAATTCGATGTGCTTACGCATATTGAGGTCGAGGGGCGTAGCGTAAACCAAATGACCTCTGTTTATGAAATTGATTATGACGTTAGTTTTAAAATATCAAAATCTATCAAGTAAGACTGTTTACACTCAATTCAGACAAGTCTGCACAAAAATAGAGCTGTCAGAAGTGATAACGCGCATTTTGAGCTGAAATGGATCCAATTGGACGCCGACTTGAACCAAATGGTCTCCGACTGCGAAACGGATTGCACCATTGAATCCAGAATGTTTAATTTGCTTAGAAATGATATTCATATTATGCAAAATTGAGTTCAACAGAGATACACATTTTTTTTAAATTAAGTTCATTTGTGCCTTAATCAAATAAAATTTAAATTGGCAAAACAAAAAAAGGCGAATTTTATTTTATTTCCTCGCTCAATTAGGGGTGAGCATTCGGTCAGTTTGGTTTATTCAGTTGGTGTTTTGGTCAAACCAAATAAACCAAACCTTAATTTTAAAAAAATCGAATCGATCCAAATAAACCGAATTATACTTCAGTTTATTCGGTTTAGTTTTTCATAAATCGAATAACATATACAAATTAAAAAAAATAAAGAGTTTAAAGTTACAAACAAAAAAAGGAGAAATTTTATTAACTAAACTAATCATATACATATTGTAAAGAGTTTTTCATGTTGATACAATTTAATGTACCAAATAAAAATAATAAACAACTAATGAAAGAGGAAAAAAAGAATACAACATAATTCATTTTATTGAGCCCAGAAAGGATAGGACTATGCAGCACCACAACCTTTATGTTTGGCGGGGCGTGATGCGGATCAGTGTTGGGTCACTTCTGGGTTGATCATATAAAATAATATCTTCAACTCTAATTTTGTACTGTTCCTTCAAGCATTCATAGACAACCTCTATGTCTGCATAAGAATTGTATTTTGTGGGCTATTTCATGGAAAAGATCAATAATTTTAAGCAGTTAGTATTCACTATTATGAAAAAATTGCTATAAAAGAGGTCGAACCTTCCCAGAGAATTGCCCATAACTAGAAATAATAATCATACCTCAGTTCATATAGGCAGATACTTTTAAAGGAAGGGAATAACTTATATGTAAAGGAAATCATATGCTGAATTGCTTATATATAAAACCTAAACCTCATATTTGATGGTGACATCTACTAAAGCGCAGTTGGAAAATATTCGAGTTTTAAGCAAAACAAAAATGAATGACCTTGATTCACATTATGCAGTAATCCCCATATACAAAGTTGTCTTCCACCGCCCTCCCTTTTTACAACCAAACTCAAAAAAAGAAATATGAGTTTTCACCGATCTTTTACATAAAAGAATAGTAAAGAACACAAACAATCACCTCCACCATCCCATGAAAATAGTTTTAATGGATGAAAAACCTCTTAAAGACTATGTATGTTGAATTCAAATGATTTAATCAAATCAGATGTGCAGACATGTTGTACAATTAAGGCATAAGAAGTGGAACTGAAAAAAAACAATGCTTCTTTGAACTTAACAATAACAAATCTTATTCTCAATAGTCAATATCAATTACCAACTTGAACTATAAACAAAGATGTAAAGGAATAGTATACAGAAGAACTAACCGGATGTGGTGATTGTAGCCGTATAGAAACAATTCACACACAATATTTTCTATGAAGAGTTACTATAACACTAGCAAGATTATATGAATTTATGCAGTGTATAATAAAATCTACAAGAATAAACAATATATACATATGTATATTTATAGTTTGGGGCTCAAGCTCAGCTATAAAAATATCTTTTGTTAACAAGATTCAAGTGTAATATCTGAAAAATATGATCACCATATATACATACGGGACATCAATAATTTTGAGAAATCACCAGCTCTAAGCCTTTAAGACATAAGAGGGAAATAACACAAAAAAATGTCACCAACCGTATGTATACATTGATCATTTCATCATTGCTATCATTGCCCCTAAACTCTAAAAAAAGACTACATGTACTGAAAACTATTAGATAAAACTAACAGCTGAACCAAATTACCATCCAACAACAAATTATAAGAGATGAAAGCAAAAAAAATAGCAACATAAGATAAACTAACAATAAACAGAGCTATTGAATTAGTAAAGTAATAGGCTAACAGAAAGGAAGACCATTGAAATTTGAAATATGAAAGTCTATAAGACTATAACCCATATTGGAATCAGCATTCAACATCATAACCCAAGCCAAGAAGTTTGTGTTTCACTTGTTAATTTTGTTAAATCTATAAAACAAATGAATAATTAATTATTCTAATTAAGATTAAAAATAATAAATAATTGTGAATTTAAGCATAAGAAATACCTTCATCAAATTTGTCAATGTCATTAATATTTTTTTTCACATTTATTGGATTAACGATCCATTTTGCTCGCATCCAATCCTGTGCACATATTAAAGCTTATGAAATCTTTGGGGATAATGAACTTCTAAATGCATTAAGAATACAAACTGGCGATTACGAGGCAATAGAAATTGGAACATCTAAAATATCACGAAATGTATGAGAGAATAGAAATCTTGGTGCATTAAACTTCCACCAATTTAAAATATCAAAATGATCTTTCATGACTTGACTCCTCAACCAAATACTAGATCTAATTTGTTATCTACATCATCCTTGCAAAATTGGATCTTTTGAATTTCTATCATTGAATATCTTTCTCAGAAGATTGCGGTTGTAAAAAACACTAGACTCTTGAGAAAATTTTGTTTCTCATGAGACCACTTCTACTTGGCTTTCACCAAGAACTTTTATTGTATAATTATGAAACATATCATAGTATGATGATCTAATAAGTTGTGCTAGAGCAACACCATCAGGTCCTTCATACATATCCATAATAGCAAACTCTATATAACGCAACTTGAATCGAGGATCTAAAACAACAACAAGATATATATTCAAATTCATTTTCTCTATGGTACCCCAATATTTAGCAAATTTTGTCATCATTTTGGAAGCCATATTTCTCACATTTGGGTCACCATCCATTTTCCAATTTTGAAGAAGACAAAGAACTTATGCAATTTCTTGAAAAAATGTATTTGATGTCACATACAAAGAACCGAAAATTCTTAAAGTGAGCTCATAAAATTTTTCCAAGAAAGAGAGCAATATTCTAACATTATTCCAATCATTATCACTTAAAACACCATTTACATTATGACCTTCCTCATTTTCCTTCTCTAGTTCTAATTTAAATTAAGTGTCAATCTCCTCATATTTTTCAAAAGCTCTCTTCAACTTAACTGTTGCACTTAACATTAAAAATGTGAAATTCCATCTAGTAGGAACATCTAAGCATAACATGATTTTATTTTTTATTTTTTCTATTTCAATGCATTCTTTAAATTTTTTTCGGTGATTATTGAATGCATCTTCGCTCTTCAAACATGATAGACAGATTCACATATCTCTTTCAACCAATCTTGCACAATTAAGTTAATAATGTGAGCTATGCATCTCATATGTAAGAAGCGACCATCTAGAATACTACCTCCTATCTTGCCAAATTTTTTTTGCAGGTGTGTGATGATGCCATTATTAAAACTTGCATTATGAACTATCATAGTGAAAATTTCATCAATCCCCCAATCTACAAGACACTTCTCAACTTGTTGCCCAAGTAATTCTCCCCTATGACTATAGATGGGAGTTTATAACTCTTTTATTAAGTTTCGAGTCATCATCAATAAAATGTGCAATGATACACATATAGTTAATTCATTGAAGGGATGTCCATGTATCAGTAGTAAGACAAACTCTGTGGCAGGAGTTCCTAAATAGATGTTTTAAAATTGCTCTCTCATCCTGATAAAATTTAAAGCAATAGCGTGTCAATGTCCATCGTGAAGGTATTTGAAATATTGGACAACACTGAGACATGAAATGTTTAAACCCCCAACCTTCTTCATGCTTGAAAGGTAATTCATCGACAATAACCATCATTGTTAAAGCTTTCCTTATATTTTCTTGGTCAAATCTCCATGCCTTAAGGCTTGCACAAAGCTCTTCACCTTTAACACCAAATTGTAATGCTAGTTTAGTTTGATTTGGTTCATTATTAAGAGGATTCTTCTGACACAAAGAAAGATGCGCCCTTAAGTTTGAAGTGTCATTAATCTTTGGATCACTATGATATGACTTTCCATAATAATTACATTTGCTCATTTTTTCTCCTTCCTCATTAGTATACCTCACAAAGTGATCCCAAACCTAAGATCTAGGTCTAGGAGCTTTTCTTTTTTTTCTTTGCAATTGGTGGTTTCTTATTACTAACACTCGCATCTCATGTAACTTGAACTTGTTGAGTAGTGGTCATAGCTTTGGAGGAACTAATAATATTTGAACTATCTCCAACTTGTGACATATTTTTACTTCTAGACTCTAAAAAATCAAAAAATAAAATAAAATAAAGCATGATTTAATAAATTACATCAACAAAACTTATTTCAATTAAAGAATAATTGGATATTACAATATTGAGAAGAAAAAAAAGACATGAATCGTATAACTGAATAGTGTTAATTCATGTTTACAAATTGTAATTCTCAATCAACTCCATCTAGTAATGTATCCCAAATATTGTCATATAATGCCACATTTCTCAACATTACCAATATTGTTTTCATTAAAGCCGTCCAATAAATCAATACTATTACTTGCATAGTTGCATTAAAAATACTATGAGAAAAAATAACATCATAAGGCTTACATTATACACCAAGATATTCATCTACATGTCATTCTAGAATGAAGCATAAGAACTAGATTATCCTTGAGATAGCTCAAACCATATGTTTTGCTATATATGTTCCTAAACTTCTTTGCATTGAGATTGTCATGACTATTTCCTTCCTTATAAACTGAAATATTAAATGTCTACTCATATCATTAATGATCAAATAGAGAGTAAAGGGAATGTATTCCATGTTCATAGGTAACAGAGAAACCCAACAGAGAGTAAAGGGATTCTTAAGGAATGGCTTTGATCAATAAATAGTTAGATAGCAGAGAAACCCAACAAAGTTAGATAGCATAACATAATATTTTGAGAGTAACCAAAAAGCATAAATTTAATCAGGCAAACTCACAGCCACCTTATGATCAATAAATGGATGTGCACTGAAAGTCTGAAACAAATTCAGAGTTCAACAAAGTTCGATTGAGTGAAACCAATCTTTACACTTTACAGTAAAAAAATATAGAATTTCACACTGCTGTCATTGAATAAATTTGATTTGGGCGAGAGAGAATTGGATTGCCGAATACCAATTACCAATATACCTTCTACATAATTATCATAGACCCATGGGCCATGCCGCCATGGTAAAATATGTAAATGTAATGCAAAAAAATAGCAGTCAGTAGGTAATTCAATCAAAGTAGAAACATGAAACATCAACTTCAGGTCTTCTTCAAACGGTCAAACCCCATCAAAGATTCAAAATCGAAACCGACAAATCACAAATGAATAAGGCATCAGGCGGGAAGACAATCAACAACATGTCAACAACAACAAAGATAAAACCAATGGTGTAACAGAGAACATACCACAACAAAGAACAAAGATAAAGCCAATTCTTCATCCTACTTTAAGCCATACAGTCCATGACACAGGCTCACATCATCAAACCATCAACAACCACAACAAAGAACAACAATGGTGTGATAGAGAGAGAGAGAGAGAGAGAGAGAGAAGTTGGGATCATGTGGATTTAGTTCTTACCTCTCAAAGAGACTTAAATTCGAAATCAGATGTGAAGACAGAACCTGTGGCTATGGGCTATCCACTAGGGCAAAAAATAAAAAGATATGAGTAGCCGCGAATAGGAAAGTCCGAAAGTTGAATGCGGAAATCAGAGATTTTGAATCCGAACAGGGAATGCCGAATGCATTATGCGGCTATGCCCTAACTCCTCCAGTCCTCCTAAGGAATGAAGTCAAAGCGAGAGTCAAGACTCTCGATTCTTGAAGAAGTGTATGGCATCGGCCATCGAGGACTCAAAGGCCGAAGCGTCAAGGAGACTTAGACTCTTAATCGACTCGAGCGGTCGAGACTCGAGACTGCCGAGAGAAAATAATCAATTTTTTGGGGTAAACTGAAATTTTTTTAATTAAAACTGAACCAAAAACCAAAAACTGCACAAACATACAATTTCAACCAAAAACTAAATAATAAACATAAAAACCAAACCAGATTAACCAAATAAACTTGGTTCAGTTCAGTTCAGTTTTATGGTTTAGCCCAATACACACCCCTATACTCAAGATCTAGCCTCGATTAGTCTACGGCCGTTCCCTCGGTATTGCTTCAAAAAAAAGCTACAAGTTGCAAAAAAAAAAAAAATTAGGGAGAAAGTTTTTTTTTTTTTGGGAAGCTGCATTCACTCTTCCGTTCACTGCCATTTGAGATCTATCTCTCTCTCCCTCTTTTCTCTCGTTCACTCTTCCTCGTCTGCCTCCTTATTTCGGTGTCTTCCCCATGTTCAGCTTCTCCAGGAATGCTTGCAAATGAAGGGCGATGGAGCAGTCGCCCTTGATTGGGTATCCGATGATGAACGCCGGCTCCCATAGTCAAGACACGTATGCAAGACATATGCATGTTCGTGCTTGAAGGAAGGGGTGGCGTGTTGTTGTCTTCAATAGTTGTTGTTGTGCAGATAGCTAGTCACAACTCAACAGTTCTATTCAACATCATTCATGGAGGATCTTAGTGAAGTGGTTAAAGATGTATCAACATGTTATCCTAATTATGAGGACTTCTGCAAGGGCTTCAACAAGATTTACGACAAAGCTCTTGCTAGATCTCTGCAAAAAAAAGAAAAAAAGAATCTTCAGGCAGCATGAACTTCTGTTTGTGGGCCTTCATGATCAATATAATAATATTCCAAGGTAGCAAATGCCAAGACCGTCAGGGAATTTGATGAAGGATTGACAGGAGTTTTCATTTGGCTTCAAGTCAGTGGATAATTATTATTTCAACTCCAGTAGTTCTAATTCCATTGTGCATGTTCACACGCCATTATTATGCATATGAGCTGTTAATGATCCGATTGCTCCCTGCGAGGTCTTTTCTCAAAATGACACGCAAGCAAAGGCAATCCAACAACCTTGAGTGGCTCATGCGTGGTTGGATGCGAAAAGCGAGCATTTCCCAATACCTTTATCTCTCACTCATTGGGCATGCGGCTAGGCAAAGAAAATAACTCGAGTGAACTGTCCAGTAGTTGGGAGGAGCATCTTACGCCAGTTTGCTTCGGCAACCATCGATCACGGAGGTGAAACAAGATACACTTCAAAACGTTCTCGCTTCTCTCTTTGAGGAGAAAATATTACATCCGCGTAGCACGTGGACTCAAATTCGCGGGGAGAAAATATTACGTCGAGTCCATGTAGATTTACGTCGAACAATCCAATGACGCATGTCCATCATTTTTTCCCATTTTAGCTCTTAGCGGAGCTTGAATGGGGCGATGCTATAAATGGGCCGCATTCACGGTGCCATTTACTACAGCTGTTCGACTAGTTTAAAAAAAATATATATATATATATATATATATATATATATATATATATATATATATATATATATATATATATATATATATATATATATATATATAGGGTTTAAGGTGTATTTTTTTCTTGCAAATTGAGTTCAGAGAGAGAAATAGAAAATCTCATATCCTTTTTACAAAAGAAGCATAAAGATGGAGAACGTTGAGGAAATAGCAACCAATTTAGCTGAGGATGTATTAAATAAAAATTCATTGGTAATTTTTCTCAACCATATAATATAATAATTTTTTTCTGATTTGTTAGTGATATTCCTTGAAATTCTTTTATTTAATGTATATTTCCTACACTATTTGAAGTTCTTTGCAAGAGGACTTTGCTTATTTTAGGAACTACTTTACATGGGTACTCTCTGTAACCTCATGAGAGTACTGACTAATTCATATTATTTTTAATGAGTTTGTGGCCTGTCTAGAGAGAATATGTTCATTACATTTCATTAGAAGCAATTTGGAGGCTATTTGGTTAGTTTTTAGTAGAATTTTGTATATATACTCTCTGTACTCTCACGAGAGTACAGAGTATTTTGCACATTTTTCTCACTTTCTTTGGCCTGGTTGTTGAGATTATGTTCATTACATTCCATTGGAAGTAATTTGGAGGCTGTTTGGATGATTTTTGGGAGATTTTTTGTATTTGTACTCTATGTACTCTCTTGAGAATCTATAATTTAGGCATTTTTTTTTTTGTTTGGAGGAAATATATTTATTACAAACCATTAGCAATAATTTGGAGGCTATTTGGTTAATTTCTTAGTGTTATTTAGCATCTGTATTCTCTGTACTCTCTCAAGAGTATAGATGATTTTGGTCATTTTTTCCAGTTTTTTGGCCTGTTTGGTAGAAATATGTTCATTACAATCCATTAAGAATAATTTGGAAGCTGTTTGGTTAGTTTTTTAGTGTTATTTAGTATCTGTACTCTTTGTACTCTCTTGAGAGTACAGATGATTTTGGCCATTTTTCTAATTTTGTTGGCCTGTTTGGAGAAAATATGTTTATTACAATCCATTAAAAATAATTTGGAGGCTGTTTGGTTGGTTTTTAGTATTATTTAGTATATGTACTCTCTGTACTCTCTTGAGAGTACAGATGATTTTGGCCATTTTTTCTAATTTCTTTGGCATGTTTGGAGGAAATATGTTCATTACAATCCATTAAGAATAATTTGGAGGCTGTTTGGTTGGTTTTTTAGTGTTATTTAGCATCTGTACTCTCTATACTCTCTTGAGAGTACATATAATTTTGACCATTTTTTCCAGTTTCTTTGACTTGTTTGGAGAAAATATGTTCATTACAATCCATTAGGATAATTTGGAGGCTATTTGGTTAATTTTTTAATGTTATTTAGCATCTATACTCTCTGTACTCTCTTGAGAGTAGAGATGATTTTGGCCATTTTTTCCAGTTTCTTTGGACTGTTTGGATGAAATATGTTCATTACAATCTATTAGGAACAATTTGGAGGCTGTTTGGTTGGTTTTTTAGTGTTATTTAACATTTGTACTCTCTTGAGAGTAGAGATGATTTTGGCCATTTTTTTCTAATTTTTTTGGCTTGTTTGGAG
This sequence comes from Cymbidium sinense, assembly GCA_021442155.1. NCBI lineage: Eukaryota > Viridiplantae > Streptophyta > Magnoliopsida > Asparagales > Orchidaceae > Cymbidium > Cymbidium sinense. Next base: position 235,840 of record JAKCPB010000806.1, on the reverse strand, counting down.
GAAATATGTTCATTACAATCCATTAGGAACAATTTGGAGGTTCTTTGGTTAATTTTTTTATTATTTTGCATATATTCTCTTTCTCTTGAGAATCTGAGATGATTTTGCCATTTTTTCTTTTGGCTGTTTGGGGAAAATATGTTCATTCATCCATTAGAATAATTTGGAGGTTGTTTGGTTGGTTTTAATATTATTTAGTATATGTACTCTCTCTTGAGTACATATAATTTTATATTTTTCCGGTTTATTGGTTGTTGAGATTATGTTCATTACATTCTAGTGGAAGCAATTTGGAGGCTGTTTGGATGATTTTTGGGGTATTTTTGCATATGTACTCTTTGTACTCTCATGAGAGTACATAGCATTTTGCTAATATTTTTTCACTTTCTTTGGCCTATTTAGAGGAAATATGTTCATTATAATCCATGAGGAACAATTTGGAGGCTGTTTGGTTGGTTTTTTAGTGTTATTTTGTATTTGTACTCTCTATACTCTCTTGAGAGTATAGATGATTTTAGGTCTTTTCTAATTTCTTTGGCCTGGTTGTTGAGATTATGTTCATTATATTTCGGTAGAAGTAATTTGGAGGCTGTTTGGATATTTTTTGGGGTATTTTTGCATCATACTCTATACTCTCTCTCATAGAGTCTGAGATGATTTTGGGCATTTTTTTTCAGTTTCTTTGGCCTGTTTGGAGGAAATATGTTCATTACAATCCTTAAGGAATAATTTGTAGGCTGTTTGGTTAATTTTTTAGTGTTATTTTGCATCTATACTCTCTGTACTCTCTTGAGAGTACAGATGATTTTGCTAATATTTTTCCACTTTCTTTGGCCTGGTTGTTGAGATTATGATAATTACATTCCATTGGAAGCAATTTGGAGGTTTTTTAGATAGTTTTTGGGGAATTTTTGCATCTGTACTCTCTGTACTCTCAGGATTTAGCTCATTTTTTTTCACTTTCTTTGGCTTGTTTGGAGAGAATATGTTTATTTGTGGAGCTATTTTACATTTCACATATTTGTGGAGCTGTTTGGGCAGATGCATGTGGTCAATGGGCAGTGCGATGATGAAGTCGTCATGTCTAATGAACCAAATTTGGGGAAACTCTTTGGCACCACTGTTCAGAATGAAACGGAGGCGTATGTACTGTATTATGACTATGCACATCAAACTGGCTTCACTGTTCAGAAGGACCATACTAGTTATTGGCCAAACTCCATGAAATTTAAATTAAAAGATTTTTTATGTGTAAAAGCGGAGAATCTGCGGTATAACTTAACAAAATTCTAAGCGATACGGTTGTCCAGCCATATTTGATTCTCTATTGATTTAGAGGGGAACTGGATGGTTAAAAAATATATAGAAAGTCATAATCATTCATTTGCAAAGCCTGCTGATCTACATCTTCTCAGATCACACAAATGCATTAGTGATGAGAAGGCGTCCGTGTTGAAGATAATGATAAAGGCCAAAATTAGAGCAACTGATGCATTCAGCTATCTAACTGAGGAAGTTGGTAGCGTAGAGAATATTGGATTCACAAAAAGAGATGCTTTCAATTTCATTCAGAAAGATAAAAGATCGAGGATTGCAAATGGTACAGTAATGCATTAATACAGCTATTCAAGAAAAGGCAAGCAGCGTACGGGATGTTTGCATGGGATATACAAGTTAATGAGTCAGATTGCTTGGTAAGTTTTATTTTGGAGCAATGGCATGTCTAGGATATAATATGATTATTTTGGAGATGTGATAATTTTTTATACAAGCTATCGACTCAATAAATATAATCTTGTTTGTGTCCCTCTTGTTGGAGTGAATCATCACTGAAAAAATGTCTTATTTGGAGTAGCCTTTCTATCGAAGAGACAATTGAGTCATTCTGGCTATTCGGACATTTCTTTGGTTGATGAAACAGACATATCTTATTCATTGATCAAGATCGCTATGGTGAGAGCTATCGAAATTGTATTCTTGAATACCGTCATAGGTTGTGTGCATATTTAAGAAAGCTCCTTCAAGGTTCATTGCTTTAATAGTAATAAGAGTACAAGGGATATTCTATGCACGTCTTCCATAGTGCTAAACAATATCTTTGCCTTAGAGTTTTATGTTAAATATAAGAATTTACTCTTTTTCTTTTATAAATTCATTTTCTTGCTTCTTGTGTTCATCTTTATTCATAATCTAATTATTATTGTCATCTACACCAAAATATACAAATTTCATGAATTTATTTTAAAATTTATTAATTTCTATTGAAAATGAATTAATATATTATGACATTTGATGACTAAGATTTACTAATCAATGCACTTATAGATACTCATATACTATTCAAGTCAATATTTCAAAGCATCTTCAACTTAATGGTTCTTGATATAATCTCATATTTTAATTTTTATTTAATGTACATTAATATTGGTCAATTATTTTGAAGACACTTTCTCATATCATAATCAAATACTTGCTCGACACCTATCTCATATTTTAGTTTATTATATTGTTTAGTTGTTTTCAATGATTACGCCCTTCGTTATGGAGTTCAATTTTACCTTGGTTTTTTCTAGGCTACTAGCTAAATCGGACTCTCGATTCTTAGAGTACGATGATGCAAAATAACACTAAAAAACTAACCAAATAGCCTCCAAATTTCTCCTAATGAAATGTAATGAACATATTCCCTCCAAACAGGGCAAAGAAAGAGGAAAAACATTAGCAAAATTATCTGTACTCTCAGAGTACGAGATACACTTGTTTGAAACCAAAAAATGAACATTAATATTGGTCAATCATTTTCTGCATGGACATTAATATTGGTATGTTGACTACCATGTTGTCATCCTTATTAAATATGCCTTTATTATATGGAATTATCCACTATCTCAATCGATTCTTATTTATTTTGACACTACAAGTATATTGGGGTATGATGTTATTTAAATGTTGATAGATGCCATTGTGATACTTTCATGATTTCCTCACTAGGGGTTGCTTACTGGTTGTTGCGGTATGCATTACGATATATTGGTTCTATTTAGGCCATCCCTTTACCAATATTTTGTTGTTATGCTTGCATATGTGAATGTGGTTGTGCCTTGGTAAGCGGTAACTTTGATTAGTGATGTGTGTGGTTAGGTGTTGTTGGCTATGATTTATGCCGTTATGCTTGCATTGTCTGGTGTTTATTATCTTAGAAAGGGGAGTTGGCAACCCTTTATCAGTTTCCTCCAGGGGTGTTGTTGGCTAAAATCACAAGATTTCTATCAAATTGGCTACCATTTTCCCTCAGGTTTGTAGGCTATGATGGCTGGGATGACTTCACCCATTCCTTGGTTAATAGTAACACATGTGATGTAACCCTTCCTTTGAAGTTTGAATGCTCATCTTAGCGGCTGCCCCAATTTGGTGTGACTGAGCCTGAGCCTCTCTCCATCTATTTCTCCATATCTCTCTCATTATATTATTTTACTTTCAACCTAGTTTGTATCACTTTAACTATGCTAATTCTTCTTTCCAGATGTTTGTAGATTTTGCTTATTTTTTTACAGGTTCCTTCTCTTCTGGAGGCATACACTTCTCTTATCCTCAAAAGGTTCTACTGATGGCTGGCCAATTGCTTGCTCCTTTGATCTATTTATACCTTTAGCTTTATTTTCCTCTTTCACATGTTTTGACTGTATTTAGCTAGGGGTTTTCTCTCTAGGCTATTTGTAGCTCTTTAAGTAGTAGTTATTGAGTTTATTCCCTATTAAGGACCTTGGAATCCTTTGACTGTGGTAGTAAAATTTCCCTATATGGGGTTCCCCTGAAAAGAAAAAAACTAATGGTCTTCGGTCCAATTTCCAATTACTAAATTTATCTTGGTAGCTTATGAAATTCAATGATCGTGATGTATGTTGAATGTAATGATGTTTATCCCCTATTATATTTTACTAAATTTCGGTATCTGATTGATGACTCTACCTTGCTTAAGAGGATGAACTGATTGTCATTATAGGCATTACATAGTTTTATATATACTCTATAAAGTACTCTATATTTTTTGAAATAATTTTTATTGCATGCATTACAAAATTTGATAAGCCCGTTCTATCAATAAGATTAATAGAATTTGAAAAAAAATGTAATGAAGATGATATTAGTTTACTAATTATTTATAAATTAGTCAATAATATTAATTTAATTAAGATGATACTTTCACTTATTAGATTGTTTAAAAAAAAATCATCATCTTTAAAGAATTTGCTCTACAGTGCCCTCAAAATTTATATTTTTGAATAAGACATTGCTAAGATGCATGTTCGATAGTTTATTTGTCTATTTTATGCACCACATGATTCAATAGATAGTAGGTTTTAAGAAGTATGATTTTGACAGATAGAAACTAATTTAAGACATATAAAAAATTCTAGCACATTTGTAAAGAACATAATTTTCTTTATTAAAGAGTTAAGTTTAATAATCATACCCACTTATATTAAGTTCACATGTTAAGTGGTTTATATTGCTTCTTCTTCATACTTTCAGATTGTGGGATTATGAATGTGACTGAGTATAATAGTTTATTACTAGCGTCTGATTTAACATATCAAGTATCATTCAATCGTAATTTTTAGATATTAGACAATACAAATTACTGTAATTATTAATTTTTAGATGATGTAAATTTTAAATTCACTTTTTTTGGTTGATCAATTTAAAATATGATATAATTTGAATATCAAAATTAAGCATATTTTCTCCAAACAAGTAAATAAATCATCATAGAAACATAAATAATATTATATCAACTACACATGATTAGAAGAGTACATAGAGTACAGAGTACAAAGAGTACAGAGAGTACAAAGAGTACATAGAGTATAGAAAGTACAAAGCATAAAGAGTACAGAGAGTATAGAGAGTACAGGGGCCTCCAAACTGCTTTAAGGTTATAGTGAACAATTCCTCCCCATGAAAAATGGAAAAATGGAAAACATTAAGAAAATAATGTAGTCTCAAGGAGAATACAAAGAGTTAGCTACAAAACACCTCAAATATTCTAATAGTTAGCCTCCAAAACTGATGGAATAGAGAATGAGATAAAAAGTATATAGAATGAAAGTATAGAGAGTATATCTGACATAAAGAGTATAGAATTACAGGGTATAGAGTACAGATGGTACACTTGCAAAGTTACTCAAAACTCATCAAAGAGCAACCAGGGAACTCAAACTAGGTTACAATAAACAATTCCCCCCTGACCAGCAAAGAAAAAATGGAAAAAATAGAAAAAATTAAGAAAATAATATGTAGTCTGAGGAGAATATAAAGAGTTTAGCTACAAAACACCTCAAATATTCTAATAGTTAGCCTCTAAAATTATCTGCAATGGAATAGAGAGTACATAGAGTATAGAGAGTACATATAGTAGAGTACATAAAGTGAGTCTGGATGAAACACACCTCATTAAAGTAAGATCAACCAAATTCTTTCGATGTTCTCTAAACAAATTTTATCCAAGCGCCAGAAAATTGAAATAAAATAGAAGAGATACTACTCTCAAGAGAATCTGATGAAACACATCGATAAGCGGTCCCATCAACTAAATTACTAGTGATCTCTACTAAACATATTTTATCCAAGCTAGAAAATTGAAAAAATAGAAGAAATACTCAGTCTCAAGAGGAGTCTGAGAAACACATCTCAGTAAAGTAGTCTAACATTAACCAAATTGCTGCAGGTGATCTCTGCTAAACATATTTTTATCCAAATTGCCCAGCAAAATTGAAAAAAAATAGAAGAAATACTCTGTGTACTCTCAGGAGAGTACAGAGAGTACAAATGAAACACATCTTGTAAAGTAGACTTGCATTAACCAAATTGCTGCAGGTGATCTATCCTAAACATATTTTATCCAAACTGCCAAGGAAAATTAAAAAAAAAATAGAAGAAATACTCTATGTACCCTCAGGAGAGTTCAAAGACTACAGATAAAACACATCTCCGAGACATCAACCAAATTGCTACAAGTGATCTCTGCATCATTACCAAATTGAAAAAAAAAAAAAGAAATACACTCTTGAGAATACAGAGAATGAGATGAAACACATCTCAGTAAAGAAGCCCAACATCAATCAAATTTTTGCAAGTGATCTTTGCTAAACATATTTTATCCAAACTGCCCAGGAAAATTGAAAAAAAAAATAGAAGAAATGCTACATGTACTTATAGAATGCAGGAGATAAAAATACATCTCATACGACATCAACCAAATTACTGCAGGTGATCTCTACTAAACATATTTTATCCAAACTACCCAGGAAAATTGAAAAAAATTAGATGAAATACTCTGTGTACTCTCAAGTGAGTACAGATGAAACACATCTCACTAAAGCAACCCAGAATCAACCAAATTGCTGCATATGTTCTCTACTAAACATATTTTATCCAAACTACCCAGGAAATCTGAAAAAATTAGATGAAATACTCTGTGTACTCTCAGAAGAGTATAGAAATCTGAGATGAAAAATAGGTTAAGTCTAACATTAAGGTTCCTTCCCTGATTGAAGAGAGCTTAGATAGGCAACCCATTTAAAATTGTTTTAAATGGTATTTACACAAGATGTTCTATCCAAACTGCCCTGAATAAATGAAACGAAATAAGGAAACTTAATGTTAGTTAGTGTACAGAGAGCATAACTATAAAGCTGGAGAACATGAACATATTGTGCACATGTTATCTCTAGAAAAGGTTTAAGACAATAAATAATAGCTTGTAAAATAGGTGATTGCAAAATATCAAACTTCAAATGTACAGTTCTCAGCTTGGATTTTTCATTCCTAAATAAAAGATAGCGTAAGCGAACTCAGCCCTAAAGCAATTTATCTTCTTGGGCCAATCATGGTCACTGTTCTAGGGTTTTGATTACTACCTCCATGTACTTGGACAAACATCCCACAACTTGTTATCTTGGACTAATAGCCCACCATTTGATTGGCTATTTTATGGGATAAACTCACAAAATCTTGACATCTTCAACAAGTAATTTGATCTGAATAGCAAGAAGTATAGTCAATAAGTTTGCCCAAAAAAAAAAGTTTAGGGGAACCAAATTGAAAATAGTTCTTACAGTCTCATGAAGAATGGCCTTATAGGTTGGTTTTGGTAATGTGTCATAAAATACAGGCCCTAACTTGCCCAAGAGTGTCAGTCTTGATTATCTATAATTAGAAGTAAAGAGTAGCTGACCCTTAACACCTTGTCTGCGTGACATCTTTGGATGAACATTTTGCTTTCCTTCTGTAGGCCATATTTCGCATAACTCTGTAGAGAAGAAGAGAACATTTATAAATTCTAGCTTCTATCTATACAAACAAGGATTAAATCGTAATACCCTGCATTTCTGTGGGGTAACTTACCCAATGCAAGCATGAAATGTACAAATAGGGGACATACGACCCTGGACAGAGCGAATACTTCTCGGCCAATAAGAAGGCAAATACATCGACGTGTGCATCTGAGAGACACTGATCTGTCAGCAACTCATCGATCTACCCTCATGCAATAATGATATTCCCAGCTACGAATACTGTATCACCCCTGCAAGTGAGAAATATTTGAAAGCGAGCTTAATTAAATGAATTGGTTATTTTATGTATGAAGAAGGTGTTGATTGAAGAATGTCTTACTTGTCCTCGAATCGAGAGCATGATGTGTCAATAAGCTGGAGCATCAGCTTAGGCAGGACATCTTTGGATAAGAAGTCAACAAAATGATGTGCCTCTATTGGTGAGAAATTGCGACTGAAAGTTAGTGATGAAGAGCTAGATTCAGTGAATTAAGGATCGATCTCTGAGAGATGATATACCTCCCTGATGCTCCTCCACAATGACAACGATCATTGGGTCATCTACTTTATTGGCTCATCTTTGCAAACCTATAAAAATTTAGAAATCTGTTTATTATCTCAAATTTAAAAGAAAGTAACTTAATACCTTTTGCATTTTCGACCTAAGTGGAGGCCACCACATCACTTATTCTGCATTGTGACTTCCTGTAAGTGTGTGTGAAGGGGGAAAAATAGCTTTCCTCTTCCTCATCTACCAATCCTTCACACCACACTCAATGCTGCCAATTAAAGGCTTCACAGCATCTTTATGTGCAGTGGAGGCCTCCACAAGAGCTTCCCCTATGGTGGACTCCACAGGGGCTTCCCAAGTGGAAGTATCCACAGGGGTAGCAGTTGTAGTTGCCTGTACAAGAGACTCCACTGTGGTAGCCTCCACAGGGGAAGCTCCTATGGTAGCCTCCATAGGTGTTTCCCCTGTGACTACCTCCTCAAGAGTTTCCCCTATGGTCACCTCCACAGGAGCTTCCCCCACACTAGGGATGCTAGGACCCCACTGCCCAGCAAGAACCTCCTCGATAGCAGCAACCTGCAAATCAATCCCATATATTCTCTTTATTATTGTTGCTTGAAAATACGATACTGTATCATTCAACTCCCTGAAACCTGCAAGTATCCTCTCTACCGCAGAGCCTTCTATGGGGGTAGTAGCAGAGGGCAGGCTAGATACACTAGATGGGGGAGAATATCGAGGAGAGACATATAGAAGGTGGGTGACACAATGGACTTAGAATTGACTATCGACATGTATGTTGTGTGTTTGGCAGGGGACAATAATTTAAGGATCCAGGTCTCCTCTTCTAATATGTCCTCGAATGAAAGGCAGACCTATGTTAAATCGATAAGAAAATGTGATGACTTACAGCATAAATAAATACATTCTTATATGAACTAAGTGATATTATTATGTGTCACCCAGTGTCCTCCCAAACTAGTGAAGCATAATCTGAAAATTTTATTTTTGGCCATCACAGCATACGTGACTTTGCAGATGGAAATGGAGGCCTTATGATGCTTATGTGCTCAGCCGCCCAGATCTACAATGAATATTTATATAAGTAACTTCAATGCATCAAATAAAATATAACTGAAGATATATAACATACCATAAGAAGAGTGACAAAGCCACTCATGTACGTTCTCTGCGAATCTTTGATGTAATACCATCAAATTCTGAAACTAGAAAGGCCCAAATGGCTTTGGCCAGTTGTATTCAACAAATTTATCTATGTCATGTAAATCAATTTTGATGCTACCCTATAGTTGTGATATACAAAAAAAGATTTGACAGTAGAAAATGTATGAGCTATCCGAATGCTCAAGTTTATTCTTATAATCCACTTAACTGAACTACGACAGCAGGGATTTCTGCCATAAGACCTTCTCTCCTCTGTTTGGCATCCCTACAATTATTGTAAATTCATTGGGGGTGAAAGGAATGCACTTTCCACCTAAAAAGAAAGCTTGCTTCTCTATGTCCCAACAAGACAGGATTGAGGTAATGGCAATTGAGTCTTGCTGAATTCCGTGGAGTCTAATGAATTAATGCAAATGAAGCCTCTTTAAAATGTCAATGACTTCATCAGTAAAGCGTGCTACAATATTATCAAACACCATTCTAACGGTGGTAGGCCTGCATCTCGAAGTTATCATTTTCCTAGATATGGTAAACTTCAAAATGAAAAGTTAGCTAGTGAGAGTACAGATATAAATCACCCATAAAAACCAACCAATCACCCTCCAAATTGCTCCTAATGTAATGTAATGAACATAATCTTAACAACCAGGCCAAAGAAATTGGAAAAAAAAGCAAAATGCTCTATACTCTTGTGAGAGTAAAGAGAGTACAAAGAGTAAAGAGAGGACATATGCAAAAATCTCCCAAAAATCATCCAAACAGCCTCCAAATTGCTTCCACTTGAATATAATGAACATAATCTCAACAACCAGGCCAAAGAAAATGAAAAAAAATGGCCAAAATCATATGTACTCTCAAGAGAGTACAGATGCAAAACAACACTAAAAAACCAACCAAGCAGCCTCCAAATTATTCCTAATGGATTTGTAATGAACATATTTCCTCCAAACAGGCCAATGAAAGTGGAAAAACATTAGAAAAATACTCTGTACTTTCATGAGAGTACAGAGAGTGCAGGGAGTATATATAAAAAAAATCCCCCAAAAACCATCCAAACAGCCTCCAAATTGCTTCCAATGGAATGTAATGATCATAATCTCAACAACCACGCCAAAGAAAGTGGAAAAATATTAGCAAAATTATATGTACTCTCAAGAGAGTACAGAGAGTACAGATACAAAATAATGCTAAAAAACCAAGTAAGCAGCCTCCAAGTTATTCATAATGGATTGTAATGAACATATTTCCTCCAAACAGGCCAAAGAAATTAAAAAAAGGGCCAAAATCATCTGTACTCTCGTGAGAGTACAAATGCAAAACAACACTAAAAAGCTAACAAACCAGCCTCCAAATTATTTCTAATGAATTTGTAATGAACATATTTCCTCTAAACAGCCAAAGAAAGTGGAAAAACATTAGCAAAATGCTCTTTACTCTCATGAGAGTACAGAGAGTACAAAGAGTACAGATGCAAAAATCTCCCAAAAACCATCCAAACAACCTCCAAATTTCTTCCAATGTAATGTAATGATCATAATCTCAACAACCAGGCCAAAGAAAGTGGAAAAACATTAGCAAAATCATCTATACTTTCAAGAGAGTACAGATGCAAAATAACACTAATAAATTAATCAAACTGCCTCCAAATTATTCCTAATAAATTGTAATGAACATATTTCTTCCAAACAGGCCAAAGAAATTGGAAAAAAAGGTCAAAATCATCTGTACTCTCATGACGATGGAGAAACAATACTAAAAAACTAACCAAACAGCTTCCAAATTATTCCTAATGGATTTGTAATGAACATATTTCCTCCAAACAGGCCAAAGAAAGTGGAAAAATATTAGCAAAATGCTATGTGCTCTCATGAGAGTACAGAGAGTACAGATGCAAAAATCCCCCAAAAACCATCCAAATAGCCTCCAAATTATTTCCAATGGAATGTAATGATCAAAATCTCAACAACCAGGCCAAAGAAAGTGGAAAAATATTAGAAAAATCATTTGTAATCTCAAGAGAGTATAGAGCGTACAGATGCAAAATAATACTAAAAAACTAACCAAACAGCTTCCAAATTGTTCACAATGGATTGTAATGAACATATTTCCTCCAAATAGGCCAAAGAAATTGGAAAAAATACTCAAAATTATCTGTACTCTCATGAGAGTACAAAGAGTACAAATGCTAAATAATACTAAAAAACCGACCAAACAGCCTCCAAATTATTCAGAATGGATTGTAATGAACATATTTCCTCCAAATAGGCCAAAGAAACTGGAAAAAATAGTCAAAATCATATGTACTCTCATGAGAGTACAGAGAGTACAGATACAAAAATCTCTTAAAAACTATCCAAACTGCCTCCAAATTGCTTCCAATGGAATGTAATGATCATAATCTCAACAACCAGGCCAAAGAAAGTGGAAAAATATTAACAAAATCATCTATACTCTCAAGAGAGTACAGAGAGTACATATACAAAATAACACTAAAAAATTAACTAAATAACCTCCAAATTATTCATAACGGATTATAATGAACATATTTCCTCCAAATAGGCCAAAGAAAGTGAAAAAATATTAGCAAAATGCTCTGTACTCTCATGAGAGTACAGAAAGTACAGAGAGTACAGATACAAAAATCTCCTAAAAATCATCCAAACAACGTTCAAATTACTTTCAATGGAATGTAATGAACATAATCTCAACAACTAGGCCAAAGAAACTAAAAAATGGCCAAAATCATCTCTACTCCCAAGAGAGTATAGAGAGTACAGATGCAAAATAACACTAAAAAATTAACCAAACAGCCTCCAAATTGTTCCTAATGGATTATAATAAACATATTTCCTCCAAACAGGCCAAAGAAATTGGAAAAAATACCCAAAATCATCTGTACTCTCATGAGAGTACAAAGAGTACATATGCAAAAAACTCCTAAAAACTAAGCAGTCAGCCTTCAATCTACTTCTAAAGCCATGTACTGAACATATTGTATCCAAACAGGGATAGAAGTATTTTTAAAAAATGCCAAAATGGGTTGTACTCTCCTAAGAGTACAAAGAGTACACATGCAAAACTAAAGCAAACAATCATAAATCAACCTACAAACAAATTCTAATGCCATCGACTGAACATACTATCCCTAAACAGGCCATAAAATTCATCATGAAACAACACCAAACATCAAACCATTTGATATACTAAATATTTCACAAGGCTAAACAGTTCAAAAATTTAAAAATAATGATGTGTACCATCATGACAGTACAGAGAGTACATATGCAAAACATCTCCAAAACTACTACATCACATCCCGTTCATTTAAAGGAATCAAATGTTCCAAAATGTTCACCTACTAGACGGTGAGAAGAACAGAGAAAACCTCAAATTCATTAAAGTTCTCAAATGCAGGTGTAAATTCCTCATGTAGTTGCCTACAATGCCTCAATTTTTGATTCGCAAGATTTGCTAAATTACTGAGCAAAGGATGTGTCCGATGAGCCGGTGGCGAGAAAAATCCTTCTTAAAGAAAGCCCTAAACTATTCTATGATGAGGAATGTCGGCGGCCTCATTTTTCTTCTCCCATTTTTTGAATGAGATGGGCGGTCGCTAGGTAGCGTAAAGTGTCATGAATGTGCCATCCATTTACTGCACCATCCTTCCCGTTACAGTGCCATTAAGTGTTAAAAGAAGAAAAAAATGCTGGACACATGTCGACCAAGGATTAGAGTCCTTACGTAAAGCTACGTACGGACTCCAGACGTAATATTTTCTCCCCTTTGAGGCCCTCTTCAGTTCTTCATATCTCTTTTCCTGTACCAAAATTCTACCTTCTCTCATCTCATGCCTTTAACAGAACTTCTAGATTAATAAATGCAACAGATGAGGGCCTGCTCGATGGCGTGTTGATCCCTAGGCCGATGTGTGAGTTTACTATCTTGGAAGCGCAGAACACCACAGTGCATGTGGTCGGAGCCACAAGCAGAATCGAGAGGATTCTTGTCCAAAAAGTCTTGAGAGGCTATAAAGTTAAAACTTTGGTAAGCGATTTAGAAGTGATATATATGCTTCCAGATCGGTGAACATTATGCTTGGTGATGAAGGGCTAATAAACATGGTAGATAAACATATGGAAAATAAAATAAATCTAAAGCATCAGGATGACTACTCATTCATAGATGAACAAGCAAATGCTTCTCTTGTTGGGTAGAGAGACGGATTGCTGGAGGGGTCTTCTTCCTGAGTAGATTACAATTTGCAGTCCTCTTACCCAATGAGGTGTCAATCGCAGTCTCCTCTGACTTATGATTCCTATGCTTTAAATCCGAGTGAGGTGTGAATGTGTGGAATTGTATATATGCTTGTGTCTATTTTTCCTGCAGGTTTCAAGACCCTCCTAATGCCCATTAGGGCATAGTAGGTGCAAAGAGATGGCTGCAGTGTCACAAGACACCGCTTACTACTTCCATTAGGGCGTACCGAGTAAGTCAACATCTGTTAGATGTCACTCCACCTAGTCGAAATGCTACCAAAATTTTGTCAGACTTTGTTTTATCCTAATCCCTATGTTTGGACACCAATGCAAGTTTCAAGACCATGCTAATGCCCATTAAGGCATAGTGGGTGTGAAGATGGCTGTGATGTCACAAGAAATCACTCGCTACGCTCATTAGGGCATATTGTGAAAGGCAAAATAGTTTTGATGCAGCCCCCCCTATGCATGGATGACGCCGGAACACTACCAAAATGCTATCAAAATTTAGACTAAAATTCAACACTTAAACAAATTCAAATAGAAATAATCTAAACTTAAGTTAAACAAAAAGATGTATGATAAATATGAAGATAAATATTAAATCATAGAGAAATAAGGGGAGAGCTCTAAAAAAATTTGTGAAGAATATAACACTCATTTAAAATGCAAGAAAAATTTGGGGAGACTAATATTAAACTCACAAGCTCTAATTGTGATTCTCTATGGCTTAAATTGAAGTGGTAAAGTGAGTTCTCCTTTCTTCGAATTCCTCAAAATTAAACAAACTTTAATTAAAACTTGGTGAGGTAAATGTCAAACTCATGAGAGACTTACAATAAATTTGAAGTATAGTTTTCAAATAAACATGGAAATTGATGTGGAGTTAAGAATGAATCCAAATCGAGTATAATAATTCTTATATGAATATGGATGTGATTACAAAGCTAGCTAATAAGCATGAATATGGCTAAGGCAATGAGCACTGAAGTTATTATAATTTATTCCAAGCGAATTAAAAATGATTTGAATTGAACATGATCAAATTTAAAGAATTTATATGATGCTTGATAACCTATGCATCAGCATGATTGAGACTTCTTACTGAATAATTGACTCGTATTCAAAAGAAGCTTGAATTTAAATAAGCTCGCTTAAAGAAAGTATAACAGCTTCATGAGCGAGTATCAAATTTGAATGTTGAATTTGCAAAGATCTAACAGGTCTTTATTGAGCATAAGCTTACCATTGAAATTTAGGAAATTCTGTGAATAAATAAAATGCAAGTAGAAATACAATATTTTGAGTGCAAATATAAATCTAATTCTACTCCACAAACACCACAGAATATGCAATTCTGTATAAGCAAATAGAAGGCAATATTAAATTAAATGCAGCATGAATGAAGGAATTTTCCTTCAATCCAAAAATAAAAGAAATTTTATTCTAATTATGATTTTTAATGTTAGTGATTTCATTAATTAGATGAAATTATCTAAGCTATAAATACCTGCATGTGCTCGGACATAGAGATTTAAAGTGAAAATTTTAATGTCTAAAAAGGCTGCACAAGCTATATTAGAATCAATTAAATATTAATCTAAAAAATCTAATAAGATATTAGATCAATTTACAACGCCTTCCACATCACCGAATTCACAACATATCGTACAAGAGAACAGAAGGCATTAGTTAAGGCATTCTTAGATACACCTACATGGGCCTCGACACTATGCTGAATGTTTAGATTCAAGTGTTTGAGGATGCTGCTCAGGTTGTTTCCCGATTTAGTCGTATGACTGAGTCTAGGTTAACAAAACCTAAAAATCTATTATAAGAAGTTCAACTTATTGAAATATCTGTGAAGCTAATTCTGTCATATGACAGTAGATTTGATCCTCTATTATGAGCTAAATAAAGTTGACAAGATCTAAAGTTCTCAAATATATTCAAGTCAATCAATTAACTACCCCGATGATGGCTGTGTTGAATGGTGATTTCAACCGTAGGGGATACTCCCATCAAAATGTTATTTTGCTTTCAAATCAAATTAACTTAAATTAAATATCTATTTAAAAATGCTTAAATGATGTGATTTCAACCGGAGGGGATACTCCCATCAAAATGTTATTCTACTTCCAAATCAAATTAACTCAAATTAAATATCAATCTAAAAATACTTAAATGAAATTCTATCATTAAAAGTTTAAAGCAAAACTCAATCAATCCACCTTCTGTAATTGTTTGTCGGGGGGTGACAAATTCAAAAAACTCTAGCTCATAAAGGAGCTAATGTCAAATCAAGTGTTCTACTATGTTCACTCTCAATCAATCTCTTGTTAGTAAGGACATGGCCCGTATCCTCTAATTGCATGGCGGCCGAGCTCCACGAGATGATGCGATTCGAGTCCTCTTATCGGGTGGTTTGGCGGTCAAGCTCCATTATATTACGATGATCCGGTAGCGTATGCTCCCCAATGGCTCTGTCCTTTGAGTTGTGAATCATAGGGTACACTTGATAGGGCAAAAAACCCTCTGTCAACTAAGGTAGACTTAAGCCCGTCTCTTTAGACAAACACCACCCTAGGTCTACAAGAACTTCTTGGATGACGTAACCCATGTGTTGCTGATAAGGATCCCGGTCAGCTGGGTCACCTCCTCACGACTAAGTAGACTAGGAACCATGGCAGGATAACGAGAATGTGAGATCGATGGGCACATCATCATTCCCTCAACCATCCGATTTGAGCTGAAATGATGAATTTCATAATCTTAAATTCTTAAACTCTATATGTTGTAACTATACGCTACACATTAAGCAACCTAACTACTAGCCTTAATCGAAAGTTCTCTCTCACTTATTGGGAGGGGTAATTAACTATAGTGGCCTATAGAAACCTAGAACAGATCCAAAGTCCTCATGATGATGAAATCTCTGGTAGTGTCTTATCTACTATTCCATCTGCCTTCTGAAAATTGCACCGACACTTAAATCATACTCTCTTCATTAAATTTGTCGAGAGGTCGGTGGTGAATTTTCAGAGCCTACAGATTTCTGGCGACTCTGCTGGGGACAAGTTTCTTTTTCCATTATTGGCTAGTCAAATCTAAGCTATAGTAATATTGGAGAATAATTAAAAACTTAAAATTTAAAATCAATTATCAATGAATCTAAATCTAAGTCAATCATATCTTTATGACTAATCTATTTGCTCTCTATATCAATGGATCTTTAGAGCACACTGTTCATCATGTAGCTAGGTCGCAGAGCCAATATCCATCTGGCTAACGTTGTAATCAATATTGGAGATGTTGGAGCTATCATCCAATTTGGTAGTGTAGACTTCGTATCCATCGCTGCTACAAATAATCCTCTACATGAAGCACTTGTATATTGTACACACCAACCTATTGAAGGGGGAGGACAACTGAAATGACCACTACTGATATTGAGGTTCCTCGAAAGAGAGCCTTTGTATTTGAAGGGTTGGGTCTTTCTGAGGTGCTGGTCATGAAAAGAATCATCACTGGGCAGAAAGTTTCAGTCATACTTGTGAATGCAACCACTCTGCTAGTTGCACCATTTGCACTAGGAAGGCATGATGCTAAAACTTCTTCTTCTAAAAGAAAAATGATAAGAAGGTAAAGAAGGAGAAGAAATGCAAAACTTTAAGCTTGAAAATTGCTACCTGAATCGCTAGTCATGCACCCAAACTTGATGCCTGTGGGCTCCGAAATTTTGCCATCGACCCCTCGACAATTTATTTGAATTTGAAGAGAGTATGATTTGAAGTGTCAGTGTAATTTTCAAAAGGAAGATGAGATAGTAGATAAGACACTACCCAGAGATTTTGCCCTCATTTGCTGAGGACTTTAGATCTGGTTCGAGATTTTCTATAGGCACAAGCACCTATAGTTAATTACCTCTCCCAATAAGTGAGACAGAACCTTCGATTAAGGCAAGTCATTTAGATCGCTCAAATTTGTAGTGTATAGTAGCAGCATATGAAGTTTTAGAATTGAGAATTTTTGAAATTCTTCATTTCAGCTTAAACCGAATGGTTGGGGGAATGATGCCGTGCCCAATCTAGATCCCATGGTTCTATCATCTCGGGCAATCGTGGTTTACTTAGTCAGAGGAGGTAGTCGACCCAACCTGATAGAAGGATCCTCACCAAACACATGGGTTACATCGTCAAGAAATCCTTGACACGGGGTGGTGTTTGTCAGAGCGAGCAAAGTCTACCTTGGCGGAGGGTTGTTTGCCCTATCAGGTGTATCCTATGATTCACAACTCAAAGGGCAGAGCCATTAGGGATCAAATGGGCTACAGTTGTGATTGTATTATAATGGAGTCGGACTGACCAAACCACCCGATTAGAGGACTCTGGTTGTAACTGCTTTATCTGTGGAGCCTATTGGCCAAGCCATGCAGTCAGAGGACACGGGCCACGTCCTTATTGGCATTAGATTGATTGCGAGTGAACATAGCCGAACACTTAATTTGACATTGACTCTTTTGTGAGCTAGAGTTTTCTTAGTTTATCACTCCCGATAAACAGTTGCGGAAGGTGGATGGATAGAGTTTGATTTAAGTTTTTAATGATAAACTTCCATTTAAATAGTTTCAGATTACTACTTAAAAAATTTTATTAATTAGAATATGTTTAAAAGCTTTAGATCCTGTCAACTTTATTTAGCTACTAATAGAGGATTAGATTTACTGTCACCCGACAGAATCAGTTTCTCAGATATTTCACTGATTTGAAACTCTTATTATAGGTTTTTAGATTTTGTTAACTCGGACCCAGTCCTAAGAATAAATCGGGAAGCAACCCGTGCATCATCCTCAAATACTTAAATTTAAGCATTCAACATAGTGTCGGGGCCCATGCGAGTGTATTTGAGAATGCCTTAATTAACGCCTTCTGTTCACTTGTACAAAGTGTTGCAAATCCGGTGGCATAGAATACATTATAAATTGATCTAACATCTTATTAGATTTTTCAGATTAATATTTAATTGATTCCAATTTAGCCTACGCAGCCTTCTCAGATATTAAAATTTGTACTTTAAATCTCTATGTTCGAGCACATGCAGGTGTTTATACCTTAGCTAATTTCATTTAATTAATGAAATCATTGATTTTGAAAATCATAATTAGAATGAAATTCCTTAATTTTTGATTGAAGGAAAGTTCCATGATTTTTGTAGATTTTGGTTTAGTATCGCCTTCTGTTTGCTTGTACCAAGAGTTGCATATTCGTTGGTGAAGAAGGCATTTTGATTTAGATTGTAGTTTAGAATATTACTTGCACTTAATTTACTTGTTGAGTTTTTTGTAATTCTCTCAATTTGATTATGTTCAATTTATACTTTTGATAAGTTATGCCGATTTCAGTGTTTATTGCTTTAGCTCTACTCATACTTATTAGCTAGCATAGTAATTACCTCCATATTCATATAAGAGTTATTAAACCCAATTTAGATTCATCTTTAGACTTTAATTTTATTGCCAATTTGTAATGAGTTTATTATTAGTCTCCCTAAATTCTAATTAAAGCTTGTTTAATTTTGAGAAATTTACAAGAAAAGAGAACTTACTTTACTACTTCAATTTAAGCCATAGAGAATTGCAATTAGAGTTTGTGAGTTTAATATTAGCCTCCCCAAATTTTACTTGTATTTTAACTGAGTGTTCTATTCTTTCCAAAATTCTCTTTAAAGGCTCCCCCCTATTTCTCTTTGATTTAACATTTATCTTCATATTATCATATATTATTTTATTTGACTTAAATTTAAGTAATTTCTATTTGAATTTATTTAAGTCCTGAATTTTAGTCCAAATTTCGGCAGTCTCCCACCATCATCCCCAGAGGTCAGACGGGGTATTTTGGCATACTGCGTAGAGTGGTGTCTTGACAAGTAGCCAATTTTTTTTTCATCTCATCACTCCCTGTTGAGCACAACGAGGCCTTTAAACCTGAAAGAAGATAAATGCAATATATATTCATTCCCCCCATTTTTTCTAAGTCTAGAAATTAGAAAAAATTTTGGCAGCATTTCATCTAGGGGGAGCGACATCTAACATGTGTTGGCTTACTCAGTACACCCTGTTGAGCATAGCGAGCGGTGTTTTGCGATACCATAGCAAATTTTTTGATCTCGTCGCGCCCTGTTGAGCACAACGAGGTCTTCAAACCTGTAAAGAAGCACAAGCATATATATATATATATATATATATATATATATATATCCACGTTCATAGATCACACATGTTCTGATGCATTTTTCAGCGTGCTACAATGCTCGGCAAAGGAACAAAGTTAGGTATGCAATTGAGAATGTAATGCAAGTACGGTCGAAACCAGCGAATTATCCTTGATCGATGTTCTTCCCGCGGTGAAGTAAAATGAGAAGGCTAAAGCGATGGCGAAAATCAAAAGAAGAATTCTCTGTTGGCGATGTTCTTCCCGGTTGGGTAAACGGACAAAAGCGAGGTGCATAAATCGAAAGAATTGTTGATGATGTTCTTCCCAGCTTTGAAAAAGGAGGAGGTCTTCGCAGGAGGTTTGGACGAGCAGCAGACAATGGGAGAACGAAGGTGGAGTGTCCCACCATGGTTTTCGGACGCCCGGACCAGAAGGATGAAACAGAACAGCGGGCCACGATGCCATGATCAGGCAGATGGCAGTCCGGGAAGCGAGCATGGAAACCGCAAGTTTGGAAATGAGATGGAAGCACAGGGCCGAAGTGAGCTGAGATCCAGGAGCCCAGAGTCCGCGGCCAGCCGTGGGCCCGCGAAGAGGCATCTGGTATTCTGGCCACGTGGGAAACGGGAAATCGATCATTCACCCATCTGGCCGGAAATGGTTTATACTGAATTTTAATCCAATGTGGCGGGGAAGGAAAAAGTGAGTGAGAAGAGGAGGACGTAGAGGGGCTGGTGGGACAACGACGCGGCAATGCAGTAAAATGGATCGGATCATGACGACTAATCGACGCCAGGCAAGATGCACGGTAACAAAGGCGATATGATCGCTGAAGGCCGGAAAAGAACCACATACCTGTCGGCAGGATGGAGAAAGGTCGAACGCCCGAACAATGGACTGATGAACGAAAGAGAGAAATCAAGGAAAATTACCTGTTTTCTATTTATGAGAGAGAATGAGGAAAGCGAGCGAATGGAGAGTTGGGGAGAATGGACCGTTCCTCCTTTTTTGTAGTTGATTAGAAAACCATGGGGAACAATTTTTTGCATGGGGGAGGGTAATTTAGGGATTTTAAATGAATTTTTAATTAATTAAATAGTTTTAATGTGGATTTCACGTTGGTAAATGCACATAGTCAATATATATATCAATTTAAGGTAATCGATGTTAAACGCAATGACACTGTTTGTGATTTTTGGCCGCGTCAAATTGAGTCCCTTTCAGCTCAAAATGCATGTCACCACTTTTGATAGCTTAATTTTTGCGTAGATTCTTCTGAAATGAGTGCTAATAGTCTTACTTGATAAATTTTGAAGTTTTGAAGCCAATGAAGCAATCAATTTTGTGACCTTGATATGCGTGCAGGAGCATTGACGACTTGATCGTTTGATCAGTTGCTCATCAAGTTATACAATATTTATATCCTGACCAATTTTGATGTTCTGAATAAGATGGAGAAGTCCGTTCATCGATTGAAAGTCATTTGGATTGATTTTGGCGACGTTTAATGTAGTTTAGCCTCGATTTGCACGCTCCACTTTTGATTATTTCACATTTGCAATGCACAGTCAATTGAGTGATAGTATCATTTGATAGTTTTCGATATTTTGAAGCTAACAACACAATCAATTTTGTGATCAGGGGTTGTTTGGCTTGCTTGTCTCGACTTTGATAGCGTTGTACCGGCGCTTGATCAATTTTATTATTGTTGTGCAATATTTATATCGTCAATTTTGACATTATAAACGAAGTCCATTCATTCATCGTATCATTTTAGAGACATCCGCATATTTCACTGATTTGCTCCACTTTTATTTGACATTATGCACTCATCCAATTGTGCACGATAGTCTCATTTGATAGTTTTCAATATTTTGAAGCTACATTAATTAATTTCATGAACTGATTCCGGACATCATTGCGCCTTCCAACTCGATATACATGTTGATAGATTGATAGCCCAAGCGTTTAATCAATTGCTCGTTAGATTTTACAATATTTATATTTTGATCAATTATGATGTTCTGAATGTGACTGAAGTTGCTCATCGATCAAGGTCGCTTCACCATTTTCGATAACATCCAGCATTTTAAGCCATGCACTATCACCTCAAGTGTCCAAATTTGATTTGTGGGCTTGTCTTGATTTATGACATATATGAGGAGGTCAACAGATGCCTCCCAACAAATGTGATTCGCTCATGGAGTGAGTCATGTTTGTTGAAAACCGTTGACCTTTGCTGGATCATTTCAACTTCGATTGCGATAGCTTATGGAGCTTTGATAAGATTTGTCATTAGTATGCTGCCTTATTCAGAACATGCTAAATGACGGGCTTTACCAATTTGTTAGAATCGACTTATCAAATTGATAAGAGTTCTTACACCATCTACTATCTGCTTTAATGGATTTGTTGAAGATCTCTTTCTTTTATGTCATTGCAGATTTGATTTTTCTCTAACCCTCGCTTTATGCTGGGTTAGGTTTGATGGAGGAATTAGTTTATTTATTTTGATGAATGATTCTTCTGGGGAATTGGTTTATCCGTGCTTGGTTAAATTTGAAATTCCTTCTATCCTAGCTTTGAGCTTGATGGACTTGATGAAGGATTGACCCATTTGTCCCTATCGACTTGGGGGAAGTGCTCCATGAATCATGTGCTTGCAACGATTCATTGAAGGGTACATCTAGATAACCCACCTTTGCTTATATCAAGTTATCAAGGCAAGGTATGCTTTAACATATTGAATAACCACAAAATTCCTTTAGTCCATCCATCGACTTTGTTTGAACTATGAAATTGCTTCCCTATGCCATGCACTCAATGGGGATACTTTGATCTATGCTTTGAGCTTGATCAGATCACTTGTGAATAATTTTATATCACCCCGTAATATATAGATTTGAGGTAGCCCTGAATTGAGCATTTCCTCATATTGCCTTAATCTATCAATCAAGTAGAGAGATCTCTTAGATCCTAGTTTCTTGTAATCACTAAGCTGGATCTGATTTGAGATTGAACATCTATCATCATTATATCACGAGCTCTCTTCAAGAGACCTTTTCTTGGCTTGAGTAAGGAGGCGCCAACAACCCATATTTGGGCTTGAGTTGACTGAACTACCAGTCTTCAACTTAAGTAGTGGTTGGTGGTTTTTTATCGACTAACGAACATAAATGGGA
Source organism: Cymbidium sinense (assembly GCA_021442155.1). Classification (NCBI taxonomy): domain Eukaryota; kingdom Viridiplantae; phylum Streptophyta; class Magnoliopsida; order Asparagales; family Orchidaceae; genus Cymbidium; species Cymbidium sinense. The sequence continues at coordinate 213,157 of JAKCPB010000806.1, read as the reverse complement.
CGCCTAACGCCGGCGGCGTACGCCAAAAATCGAAAGAAGAATTTGTTTATTGATGATGTTCCCGACCATGTGAAAATGGGAAAGAAAGAGGTGGACAACGGGCTGGTGGGATGAGCGCAGCAGGCCGGATAGTGGAATGAACAGTGGAGTGGCTTGACTATGGTTTTGCGGGATGTGCATGTTGGTGGGACACGTGCAGCGGGCTGGACAGTAGAAGGAACAACAGAGCGGGCCGGTTGTGGCGGTTTCACGGGATTATGGCAGAGAGCATGGAGCAGGTCTGGCAGGCAGAACGCGGAGAACCTGGAAGCCAGAACCAGATGTATGGCAGGGGTGAAGTCGCGCAGAGAGCGAAAGCGACAGGGGCAGAGCAGAGTAGTCTGGGAGCGCAGGCTGGGGAGCAGGCAGGTCGGCATGACGTGCACGTGGAACAGGAAGATGGGATTGCGCAAGCTGCTCACTGCGCATACTGGTGAGCCGTTCTGTAACGGAGAACGTATCCCTGTGACGCGCGCAGTGGGCTGATGATGGCAGAGAAGAGGAGGGACGTAGGAGGGGCGGCGTGGTGGGACAGCGCATGTGCGCAGTGGGCTGGTAGTCGGGTGCAGGCCGGAGTGGGTCGCGGGCTCGTTGTCCGGGACGCGCAAAATTGCTCCTGCGGGCCGGTGCAGAGCGGCGTGCGGCAGCGCAGATTGTGCCGACAGGATAGGCCTGAGGTAAGATGCGAGACTCATACAGTGGGCTGTGTAGGCAGGATGGCCGAAGAAACGGGTCGTAACGCGCCGAACAGCGGGACGGATGAGCGAAAGAGAGAAATCAAGGAAAATTACCTGTGTTTTCTGTTTTCGATGAGAGAGAGAATGTAGGAAAGGACAGAACATGGGAATGGAGAGGTGGGGAGAATGGAGGACCGTTCCTCCTTTTTTTTGTAGTTGATTAGAAAACTGAAAATAGGGGGAACAATTTTTTGCATGGGGGAGGGTAATTTAGGAATTTTAAATAAATTTTTAATTGATTAAATAGTTTTAATGTGAATTTCATTCGAATGCATACAATAATATATATATATCAATTTAAGATAATTCGATGAATCTGAATAATTGAGCAATGTTTTTTTTTGGTCAAATTGAAATTCCTTTCACCAAAATGTGTGTCACCACTTTTGACCACTCAATTTTTGTGTAGATTCTTTTGAATTGAGTGCTAATAGTCTTACTTGATAAATTTCAATATTTTGACGATCATCGAACGGAGGCCGTTTGATCCTCATCGCCTCTGACCTCGATATATGCGAGCATTACATTTCGTTGATTTTGATCATCAAGTTATACAATATTTATATCCTGACCAATTTCAAAGTTTTGAATAAGATGGAAAGTCCGTTCATCGATCAGAGGTCATTTGGATTGATTTTGGCGACATTTAGTGTATTTTAGCCTCGATTTGTACGCTACCACTTTTGATTATTTCACATTTGTACAGACTCATCCGAATTGAGTGCGGATAGTCTCATTTGATAGTTTTCAATATTTTGAAGCTAACAACACAATCAATTTTGTGATCAGGGGTCGTTTGGCTTACGTCGGTGTCTCCTAACTTTGATATGCGTGCAAGCAGGTTGACGACTCGAGGGCTTGATCAATTTATCATTAAGTTATGCAATATTTATTCCTGACCAATTTTGACATTATAAACGTGATGAAGAAGTTCATTCATTGATCGGAGGTCGTTTCAATCATTTTCAGAGACATCCAGTGCATTTCAACCTTGATTTGAGTGATGTAACTGCTGATTATTTGACATTAGTACAGACTCATCCGAATTGAGTGCATATAGTCTCATTTGATAGTTTTCAATATTTTGAAGCTAACTGCACAATTAATTTTTGGAACTGAGGTCATTCGAACATTGTTGCAGCTTCCTAACTCTGATATACATGTCGATAGATTGATAGCTCAAGCGCTTAATCAATTGCTTGTTAGATTTTACAATATTTATATTTTGATCAATTATGATGCTCTGAATGTAACGGTGAAGTCTGTTCATTGATCGAAGGTCGTTTCGACCATTTTCGATAACATCCAGTGCATTTTAAGCCTCACTTTACGCACTATCACCTCCGAAGTCTGTCAAATTTGATTTGTGGGCTTGTCTTGATTTATGACATATATGAGGAGGTCAATAGATGCCTCCTAACAAATTTGATTCACTCATGGAGTGAGTCATGTTTGTTGAAAACTGGTTGACCTTTTGGGTTAGCCATAAAACTTGGATCATTTCAACTTCGAGCTTCTGAGCGAGATTTGTCATTAGATGCCTTATTTAGGACATGATAAATGACGGGATTTACCGATTTGTTAGAATTGACTTATCAGATTGATAAGAGTTCTTACACCATCTACTATCTGCTTTAATGGATTTGCTGAAGATCTCTTTCTTTTATGTCATTGTAGATTTTTCTCTAACCCTCACTTTATGCTGGGTTGAGTTTGATGGAAGAATTAGTTTATTTATTTTGATGAATGATTCTGCTTGGGAATTGGTTTATTCGTGCTTGGTCAGATTTGAAATTCCTTCTGTCCTAGCTTTGAGCTTGATGGACTTGATGAAGGATTGACCTGATTTGTCCCTATTGACTTGTCAGGAAGTGTATGTACTCCATGAATCATGTGCTTGCTACTTTGATAGATTCATTGAAGGGTACATCTAGATGACCCAGCCTTCCAGCTTATATAGGGTCAATGTTGAGTTATCAATCTAGCAATATATGATTTAACATACAGAATAACCACGAAATTCCTTTAGTCCATCCATCGACTTTGTTTGAACTATGGAATTGCTTCCTCCCGCTTCGCTTTGGATACTTGATACTGATGGCTTTGAGCTTGATCGATCACTTGTGAATAAATTGAGATATCACCCCGGTAATATATAGATTGATTTGAGGTAAATTGAGCATTTCACACCTTAATCTATCAATCAGAGATCTCTTATATCCTAGTTGCTTGTAATCACTAAGCTGAATCTGATTTGAGATTGAACATCTATCATCATTATACTGATGAGCAGGGGGCTCTTTCAGTAGGACCTTTTCTTGTGGCTTGTTGAGTAAGGAGAGCGTCAACAACTCAGCCATATTTGGGCTTGTTGAGTTCGATCTTTAGAACCTACCGTCTTCACTTAAGCCGTAGTGGGTTGGTGGTTTTTCACACTAACGAACGAGGCTCTTTCAGGGCCTTTTCTTTGTGAGTGAGGAGAGCGTAACTCGACCATTTATAGGTTTGTTGAGTCCTGAACCTATTCATGTCCTAGACTTTAGGATGTAGAGGTTGATGTTTCTCCAACTTAATTGATTGAAGCTTCCAAAATCGGGAGTTCTTTTGACTTGATCTCCAAAATTTAGCAAATATGAGAGATAAAATTCTTGACATTTAGGGTTGGCATTTCATGTGTATAAATAGATTCATTTTGTTCCTACAAAACTCTGCAACTTAACAATAATAATTACAGATATATCCAGGGATTTCGGCATAAAGCTCGATGTCAACCTGAATAAGAATATATTTGAGGATCTCGTCTTATAGCACGACGTCAACTCAAATAAACTTAACATAAACTAAAAAAAAATGCCCCTATATTGCAGGGAGAATTCTAAAGTACATTTAGGAGAATTTTCAAGATAAAAATATACAAATACATTAATATTTGAATTGATATACTCTAAAGGGGATTTTAACATACAACATTGATTTCATCTGTGTATAAAAATCTAAAAATGCCCCGTGTGTAATTGGAAAATTTTCACGAAAAATTTCTTCATCTGGTGTATGTTTATTTAGGGATCTTGGCATGAAGCACGATGTCAACTTAAATAGATATACTAAAAAAATGCCCTGTGTCTTGCAGGGGGATTTCTATTATACTTCGAGAATGTGGTCGTCAAGTATAGTACTTTTTCAAGTATCGACCATTAATTGACGACATTAGTCTTTCACCCTTTAGGTCGATGAGTTGGTATGCATCTTTTTTGTATACTTTTTCAATGACAAAAGGGCCTTTCGAGTTAGGTTCGAATTTGCCACCACATTATCGATTGGAAAAATTGGTCAGACGTGACCAATTCTCATTTTGGAATGTTCGAGACTGGTCAAAAGTCCTCGACATCTTTGCTCAATGGACTTTCAAATTTTGATGAGCTTGTAATCTAACTTCATCAAGTGCATCGAGTTCCTCCATTCTCAAATGAGCATTTTGATCTTCAGTTAGATTGTATTGGATGACTACTCAAAGTGAAGGCAACTCAATTTCAAGTGGAAGAACTGCTTCAGTTCCAAATACTAATGAATAGGGGGTGGCTTTAGTTGGCATGTTGTAGGTAGTTCGATATGCCCATAGAGCCTATACTAGCTTGATATGACATTCTCTCTTATTTTTAGTGAGAATCTTTTTGAGCAGTTTGATTAATGTCTTGTTGAAGGCCTCCGCCAAACCATTTACTATTGAATTATATATTGAAGAATATTGACAATCAATTTTATGTCGATCGATGAATCTATAAATCTTTACACTTTTGAAAGCTGTGCCATTATTAAAAATTATTCGATGTGGCACTCTAAATCTATAGACCACATTATGTGTGAAGAAGTTGATCACTCGGTCAGCAGTAACTTCTTTAAATGGAACAACTTCAGCCACTTAGAGAAATAGTCAGTCGCTGCTAGGATGAAGCGATGTCCAGCTGACGACGGTGGATCAATTGGTCCAATTACATCTGTACCCCAACATTCGAATGACCAGGATGCTATTGTTGGGTGTAATGGATTTGAGGTTGATGGATGAGATTCCCATGTACTTGACACTCATGACACTTCTTAGCATGATTAATACAGTCTCTCACCATAGATGGCCAATAATAACCCATCATTTTGATATTTACTGTCATCTTAGGACCTGACTGATGTGCACCACAAAGTCCTTCATGAACTTCAACCATCACTTTGCTACCTTCATCTGTATTCAAGCATCATAGCCACATTTGCTAAAAGGATCTACGATATAGAGTACTATTGATGAAAGCATAGCGTAACATTCTCTTCTCGATTTAAGCTATCAATGATTTATTACTTGGTAATTTGTCTTCTTTAAAGTAGTCGATGAAGGCTTGCCTCCAATCATATGACTCTTCTACCGTAAAGGCTTCACACTACTTTTCTGAGGCAATGTCATTCTTAGCTCTTCTTGGTACAACTTCTTATTGATTTTGAGGGGAGCAACCCGAGGCATCTGTCAAATTTAGTAACCCCTCTACCTATAGGGATTGATACTTTACTAGCTCTAAGACTTGTCGAGTGAATATACCGATCATGACATAATCACGATTCATACTTACCATTTCCTTAGCTAATTTTGCCAAGCAATCAATTTTTCTATTCTCGGATTGAGAGACTTGAGTTAGTGTGATATTTGGTATCTGCTTCATAAGCTCAAGAACTCGCTTGTGATAGAAAGCAAACTCAAGTTTGTTAATTGTATAAAGTATTTGATTTATAATAAGCTGAGAATCGCAAAAAATATGCAAGTTTTGAATGCTTATGAAAATAGCTTCTTTAAGACCTACCACTAATGCTTCATATTCAGCTTCATTATTAGTTCTTGGCTCGGCCAATCCATATAATCGTCTCATTATCCCTCATTCTGGTGTTATGAAGACGATGCCAATTCCCGCTCTTGCTCTTGGGAAATTTAGGTGTTGGACTTGTTTGATCGATGAGGCTCCAACAAAGTACATTTCCTAAATTTGTGGTTTTTCTCTTTCATGAATGAGCATAATTTGCTCATCGGGCAAATCATCATTAAGAGAAGAGTCCAAGTGGATGATGTGCCTAAAAAAAATATGCTAAGACTTGTCCCTTCACTACTTTCAACATTGTATGTGATATCAAATTGTAAAAGTAATACCGCATCTTGCCATCTCAACGCTTGGTCATCAAGTACTCAGGATTGATCTTGAGATGAGGGTAATCTTGTGAGATAACATATAATGATGAAGCTTTTGGACTGCAAAGATCAATGCTAAACAGTGCTTCTCTATCGGAGAGTATCTCATTTCTGCTCCAATCAGCCTCTGACTGATATAATAAAGAGAATTCACTTTACTTTCTTCATTGTGTTGTGCCAACAATGCTCCAAGGGACTCTTCTAATGCAACTGTGTATAGAATGAGGGGCTCTCTAGGAGTAGACGCTGCAAGGATTGGTGGAACAATATAGCTTTTAAGGCCGGCACTTCTTCGCACTCTTGTCACTTGAATGGAGCATCCTTCTTCATCAACCTTGCAAACGGTTGACAGTGTCCTCATAGATTTGATATAAATCGACAGATGAATATAAGCTATCCTTGGGAAGAATGGAGCTCACACGAACTCTTCGGTGGAGACATCTCCATGATTGCCTTGATTTTAGGATCGATTAATTCTCCATGATGTACAATGTACGAATTTTTTTGAGGATACCTCAATGCACATTTTAGAGGATTCATCTTGAGATCTTATTTTCTCATTCTCTCCAATACAATTCTCAAGTCTTCAAGTGGTTTTCACGATGAAAGATTTTCACCACCAGATCACAATATAACATTCCACTTTTCTCGTGAATCAACCATCAAAATATACAGCGTCATGGCTCTTTGGTATGTAGCTCCGGTATTTTTTTAGCCAAAGGGCATGATGTAGAATAGATGCAATAAATTGTTACGAGCGATGCATATTTTCATCTTGGTGCCATTTTGATTTGGTTGTATCACGATCCATCCATGAATGAGAACATGTCATAGTTGGAAGTGTTGTCCACCAATAGTTTTGATATTGGAAGCGAAAAGTCATCTTTTGGGCACGCCTTATTTAGGTCCCGGAAGTTAATGTAGAGAAGGATTTGGCCATTCTTCTTCCTAACTGGGGCAATGTTGGCAATCCAATATGCATACTTCTCCTCTTGGATGAAGCCTACTTCAATTAGCTTTTTAGTTTTTGCAATTACATATTCTTCAATCTCCAATCTCATTCGCCTAGGAGCTTGCTTAGTTTAATAGCTAGTTTATGAACTACATCGTGGGATAAGCCTAACATTTTAGAATATGTCCAAGAAAAGAAATCCTTGAATTCACAAAGTAGCATTTTTAGCTCTTCAACTTTCTCATCAAAGTGCACCGATGAAAAGTTGGACGGATCATCCTCCTAGTTGACTTCTTTAAGTTCATCCATAGTAGCTATTTGTCCACCATCTTCAAGTTCTTCGTGTGCTTGGCTTCTACTTCTTCATCATTTTAAGAAGAATTTCATGAGAATCATCTTCTTCATCACTATGAGTCGATCGCCTATTATATTATAACAAACTCTATCTTGATGAGATTTGCGGATGAACCCCAGACTTTTAGTGATAAACTTATCACTTCTTTGTGATGCTTGAGGACTTCTTTGGCTCCACATCTTGTTAAAGATTTTAGTCCAATGTTTAGTAGTTCTAGTATGAACTCCAAGCTTATGCATCATTCTTTGCAATTTTTATGAATAGTATATTGGTATTCTTGTTGGTACTATCTCATTAGAATTTTCATGTTGAGTAGGTTGCTCAAAATTGTATCAGACTCTCATTTGTAAAATAGAGTTCTGCTCGCCACTCTCAACATAAATAAAATAGAATGTTATTCAATATTATGAACCTCCAGGAGTGATTTCTTTGAAGCACTATGAGATGGGTATAATTTTGAGTGAGTCATCCTGACTGCCAAGTGAGCTATCCTCCTGATGCCCATCTCAACTCTATTTTCATAAGTAGATTCAAAATCATATAATCAATCACTTATTTCATACTCTACTTTTCTTGAGAGCTTATAAGTTCCCTTAGTTTGACAGAATATCTTCTTCTTATGTGTCACTCCCCAAACGAGGAACTAATTTGCTTGACTTAGGTGCAGAATCGAGTGCTTTTGGGAGAGGTGGCATTGCCTTCTTTCTTTCCCTTTGCTTTTGCTCTTTCACTTTGTGAAATTGCTTTTTAGTTCCTGAAGTAGATGCTACCGCTTCAAGAGGCTCTATTGGCTTAGGCTCTTTGAGGATGAAGTATTTTGCATCTTCATAGATCTTTTTCATCGACAGAGAATGGTTGTAGGTTATGAGAATTTGAATTCTCCATCTTTCATACTTCATATTGATGCATAGTTGATGGGACCATCATACTCATGCATGACCACCTACCGCCCAAGAGAGCTCTAAATGATGTATCATCGATTACATGAAACTTGGCTTCAGTATATAAATTGAACTTGAGTGAGAATAAAAAGAACCTGAGTTTTTTACCCTTTTCATTGAAACCATGAACCATCAATTTATCTCTCCCAAGATGTTGATATGAAAGTGATAATCCTCTCAATACCTTTAGACTCATAAGATTGATAGAAGAACCGATCAATCAATATTTGATCGAGATGCCATCACTCAGACATAAGAGATGCCAGTGATCCATTCCCAACATAAGATCTTCTTCAAAAATGTGATTACTGGGAGATCTTGAGTCAAATGCTTCACCATGCATTTCTCCAAAGTAAGCTTCATAACTCTCCGGATCTTTGAGAGCTATCAAAGTTTCTGAGGTCTTTTGACATCAAGAGAGCCTCATACTTAATTTCTAGGATCTTTCACATGTGATAGAATATTATAATCTATCTTCTCTGATTTAGGCTTTATCCTAATTTTGGGAATGATATCTTTGACTTCAATTTGTTTTCCTTTGTCTTTATTTTATTTCCTCTTTGATGAAGGTGGTAAGACTTTTACCACTTCTCAACCGAACTTGAATCACCTTATCTTGATTCTTCAAAGAGGTAGTTTCTTCTTATTCTAAGATTGGCCAAAAGGGCTAGACTCATTTTTCAACGCCATATATTTTCACATGATGATATCGATGAGTCTGACTCTTCTCCATTGGGAAAAGATAGATCTTCATCTAAACTGTTATTGTCTTGTTGAGTCATTAAACAAAATTCAAACATTAGTTCTTTAGTCTCTTCTTACTTTTCTGATAAAAATTTTGGTGAGTTGGTCGAGTTTGTCTGACTACCCTTGTTATTTTGGAGTAACTAATATTGAAGAACATCTGACATCACACATATGATTCAACATGTCTCTACTGGACAAGATTCACCATTATCTTCTTCATCTGATTCAGTAATGCAAAGTTTAGGCATGAAGTCTGCAAGCCTAAATGGCTTGTCTACCGTGATACTCCTCTAAATTGTTAATGATCTTTGAGTTCTCTTCTTGATCTTCTTTTCTTAGCCGCCTTCTTTGATTTATGAGGCCTACATTTAGTAGACTCTTCTCATGTCGTGATGAAGTAGCCTTATCAAAGAAGCCCAAATACTTGGTTTAGCATCTCTTTAAGTCCAATATAGTTCAAGTGGTGATTTCCACTTAACACTGGGACAATTTTAGTCGCTTCAGCATTTTCATGGTCTTTTGGAGACTACTTTTTCCATTCTCTTTGAACTGATTTCTTCTTGTCTTTGTTGGATGTTACGGAAGAGGACGTAATCATTCTTGTAGACTCTCTTTTTAGATTGACTAGAACACTGTCGGATAGTGTATATTCACCTCGTCGATACTTCCTTTCTAGCCAATCTTTGAAGACATAACAATCTTCAATAGGATGACTGATCATCTGATGATAGGGATAGTAATTTGGATTGTTGACTTGATCAGCTTCTTCAGGCCTTTTAATTTCTAGTAATTATAAACCAGCTTTGGTTGCTTGCCGAAATAATTTAGCCACACTATCCCTTCTAAAGGAATATTCTTTATTCATCTTTTCCTTAAGAGATGATTCTTCTCTCATCATCTTGCTTTTTTGGATGCTCCCCACCACTTGGAAAAGTTTGAGGTTTGTCATTGCCTCATAATACCAATTTTGGTTTTGGATTTGAATGAACAAGCTTTTACCCTTATCATCATTGTACATCGTCTGCTTTCCTTTATCCATGTTGTATATCACCCGTTTTTCACAATTTGAGCTATAAGAAGCGGCATGAGTTTCATTCTTCTTGTGTCTAAAGGTTTATTTCTCTTTGTTTTACCTATATAGACTTTAGACTTAGGGCGATTCAGCTTTTCAAATTTAGCTACCCTATCGAGCAAGTCCTGGAATATCGCAATCGACGTCATGCATAAAAATGGTGTCATTTTATCATTCATATTGCCCATTAGCAATTGGATCACATGTTCTTCTTCCAATTATTGCTCACACTTCATACTTAGGTTGCGCCAACGACTTATGAATTTTATCACTGACTTATCTTTCCTCCTTTTCAGTAAGGTAAGATTAATGGTTGTGATTTTCTAGGTTGCACTGGCAAACCTCTTCACAAATATAGTCTCTAATTCAACAAATGTTTTAATTGAATCATTTGACAATTCTGCATTCCATTTGAAAGTGTCAAGCTACTTGAATTGAGAAAAGCGGCATCATTCCTCCTCGTGTTACCACAAGTAGCCTTAAATTAGCTAGATGTTGCTTTGGATTACCAAGCCAGAAAGTATTAAATTTTGGCACAAGTAACCTTTCGTATGACACTTGGTCATAATGGGTAAGGAGACCCTTACTCAAATTTTTCACTACTGAGGCTATGACCTTTTTATATTTTCATTGATTATTTCTACGAAAAGCATTACTGTCAAGCTAGCAAGATTTTGAATTGTTGGCTGAAGAGGTAATAGGTTAACTTCATTCCTCGCTTCATGCATAGCATGTACTGTAAGAGCTTGAGGTACCACAGTGGTTGGTGGTATAGAAGTTGTATTATTAGTTGCCTGTTGATTAGACAAAATAGGTGTTACACTTGATGTGATATTCTTCTGCAACATCTCCATCATGATGTTCATTTGTACCATCATATCATTCATTTGGTACCAAGTTATGCAATCTCCTTGTCTTTGACCTCCATTTGATGTTGCATTTCTCTTTGCTCTTTAGCTAGCACCATGGCATCAATCAGTATAGGCTCTTCCTCTTCTTCTATTTCTTATTGTTGCTTCATTTTCGGAAGAACTTGACTTCTCCTTCGCATTTGTAGAGCATTATGTTGGGATGACGAATTATAAAAGTGTGTATAGAGTCGATCTTTCTGGTTCAACCATATAGATGACACCCATGATCTCTTTCTCATTCTAGTCTTCTTCATCTTCGAAAGATCAAGATCCCCCTCTATTTTCTTCTGTGAAGACTCTTCTTCATAAATGTCAAATTCGTTTAGATTCATTTGCATTGTCAGCCGATGATGTAGGGAGTTCATCTATATCTCTGACCATATAAACAACTTCCACTTCCATAGAATCTTCTTTATTATTTTCTTCTTGCACACGAATCTCTGATCGACGTTTCCAGTGGATCTCTTGTTCAATGTGCAGAACAACCACTTCTTCTATTAAAGGACCAATCAAGTCAACCTTCTCTTAGGGGTGAATCGATGATGGGATCCCCTAGAGGATTCTCCAGGGTGTCGACCATCATATCTTTCATCAATGATATCCCTTCTTTTGGGTATCCACTTGATGAGTTGGTTTTGAGGCGATTTATTGTATATGTATCGATGTCACACCTCTATATTACTCAAAGTTTCATTACAGGGCCTTGGCCTCCATATTTGCTTATCCTTTCTGGGACCTTCGACGGATTCTTGGACACGGTCCAAGTGTCATGCTCGATGCTCACCATGCAAGCGTCGGCTCGCCGCCAGAAGAGATGACAACTTTCTTGGTGGAGCTTCAGTATTTTCCATCACCACAGACCTCTAAAATCTTCTTTTCATTAGGCCTTTTTCCTTGGCTACTTTGATAACTTTATGTATCATTCCAGTGTTTCAGGCTGTCTCCTCTGTGGTGGTGGAGCTTGACGTGGTTGGTTCTTCCAGAAGGACTGGTTTATTTCGCCAGTAGAGCTATTCTTCTTTACCCACTTTAGATTGTCAAAGTTGTTGTGGATAGGAATACTTGCATCTGGCGGTAGTATTGCTTGTTCACTAAGTCGTTCAGATGTGAGCCCTCGCCTTATCCTTCTTCTCTCTCTTCGGTTAATTTGTTTCATGATGAGGAAGCTTCATGATCATGCTTTCCATGTAAAGGTTCAATCGGGCACAACAATTGTATCCATGAGAAATTAAAGACACGCTTTGTCCTTGACGATTTTCTTCTTTTTGGGGATTGACCTAGCCTTTGAAAATTGAAGTTCTCGGAGAACTCCTTGATGTTTGAACCGGTCAGGCATGGCTAGTAGAGCTTCAATAACTTGAGGCCTAGAACATGATGAATGTACCAGGGTGTACTTCAGAGTGCCACGATAGGGAAAATCAAGCTACCAAATTGAATAGTCAACATCACCCTTGATGATTGATTCAAAGTGATGTTGCACCACTAACGGTGAAAGGAGTGCTTTGTAGATCCATTTCAAAAGTGAAAGATGGATTAGTAATTAGCAATTATTATTTCACCCCATACTTTCAAGATGAGGTCTGTAATAAAAAATAATGGTGTAATAAAGATATACTCTTCAAAATGATTCATTTTACATATAAGCTCATATTGAATTTATTACACACTTAAATCATCATTTTTATTTTGAATTTTTAAAAAATTTTATTGCTAATATAGCACATATATGACTAGCCAAAGATGGAAAGAGAATCCCCCAGTAGTAGCTAGAAATGGGCTCAAAATTTACACACCGACAATTTATATTTGAATTTAAAGAGAGTATGATTTAAGTGTCGTAATTTAAAGCGAGATAGTAGATAAGACACTACATAGAGATTTTTCCCTCATTTGGTGAGGACTTTAGATTTGGTTTCAGGTTTCCTATAGGTGTAAGCCACTATAATTAATTACCTCTCCCAATAAGTGAGAGAGAACCTTTAATCAAGGCTAGCTTAGATCAAATGCATAACGAGCAAGTAGAAAGATATGGAGTTTTAGAATTAAGAATTTATGAAATTCATCATTAAACTAGATAGGGGAATGATGACATGCTATAGATCCCATGGTTCATCCCGCTCCCCTAGTCTATTTAGTCGAGAGGTAGTTGACCCAACATGACGAAGGATCCTCATCGAACATCATGTTACGCCATCCAAGAAACTTGTAGACTGGGTGGTGTTTGTCTAAGAAGACATGCTTAAGTCTACTTTAGCTGATAAAGAGATGTTTGCCCTATCAGGTGTACCCTATGATTCACAACTCAAAGGACAGAGCCATTGGGGAGCATACAGGCTACGATCGTGATCGTAATATAATGGAGTGACAAACCACCATCAGGACTGGTCATAATCGCTTCATCTGGAGCCTATCAGCCGCCACGCAATGAGGACATGTCACGCCCTTACTAGCGAGATTGATTGAGAGTGAACATAGCGAACACTTGATTGACATTAGCTTTTTTATGAGCTAGAGTTTTTAATTTGTCAAACAACAAATTGAAGGTGGATGAATTGAGTTTGATTTAAGTTTTTAATGATAAAATTCCATTTAAGTAGTTTCAAGTTGCTACTTAAAAAATTGATTAATTAGAATATGTTTAAAAGCTTTAGATCCTATTAACTGTTAGTCGCTAATAAGATTAGATCTACTATCACTGAATTCTCTATATTTCATTAATTGAAACTCTTATTATAGGTTTTAAGTTTTGTTAACGCACCCATCTAAGACTAAACTGGGAAGTAACCCATGCAGCATTCTCAGATACTTGAATTTAAGCATTCAACAAGTGTCGAGGCCCATGCGGGTGTATTTGAGGATGACTTAATTAACACCTTCTATTTGCTTGTACAAAGTATTGTGAATCCGGTGGCATAAAAAACATTATAAATTGATCTAACATCTTATTAGATTTTTTAGATTAATATTTAATTGATTCAATTTAGCTTGCATAGCCTTTTAGATTAAAATTTACTTTAAATCCTATGTCTAGCACATAGTGTTAAATTAGCTAATTCTCTAATTAATGAAATCATTGATTTTTAAAATCATAATTAGAATGAAATTCCTAAATTTTTGATTAAAGAAAAGCTCCATGATTTTTTGTAGATTTTGATTTAGTATTGCCTTCTGTCTACTTGTACCAAGAGTTGTAGATCCGGTGGCAAAGAAGGCATTTTGATTTAGATTGTAGTTTTAAACATTACTTGCACTTAATTTACTTGTTGAGTTTTAATTCTCCCAATTTGATTATGTTCAATTTACATCACTTTGATAAGTTTTTATTTAGTGTTTATTGCTTTTTAAATTACTCATGTTTATTAGCTAGCATAGTAATTACCTCTCTATTCGTATAAGAGTAATTAAACTCAATTTGGATTCATCTTAAGACATTAAGTTTATTACAAATTTGTTATGAGTTTAGATTAGTCTCCCAAATTCTAATTAAAGCTTATTTAATGAAAATTTACAAGAAGAGAATTCATTTTACTACTTAAATTTAAGCCATGAGAATGCAATTGAGTTTGTGAGTTTAATATTGTTTTCCAAATTTTACTTGCATTTTAAATGAGTGTTCATTCTTTCCAAAATCTCTTTAAAGCTTATTTCTCTTTGATTTAACATTTATCTTCATATTTATCATATATTCTTTTGTAATTTAAATTTGTAATTTCCATTTGAATTTGTTTTAAGTCTGAGTTTTAGTCTAAATTTTGCCTCTCCATCCCCCATAAGTGATCATTTTGTCTTTCGACGCCTCTTGAGTGTAGAGTGGTCTCATGATCAAGAACCTTTTTTTTTCATCTTCAGCTCTTGAGCACAACGAGGCCTTTAAACTTGAAAGAAGACAAATACAATATATATTCATTCCCCCCTTTTTTTTCTAAGTCTAGTAATTAGACAAAATTTTAACAACATTTTATCTAGGGAACGACATCTAACGTGTGTTGGCTTACTCGGTATGCCCTGTTGAGCGTAGTGAGTGGTGTTTTGTGACACCACAACCGATTTTTTTATCTCGTCACGCCTTAGTAAGCACAACGAGGTCTTCAAACGAAAAGAAATAAGTATATATATATATATATATATATATATATATATATATATATATATATATATATATATATATATATATATATAATATCCACATTCTGATCATATATTTGACGATTTTTCTGATGCGCAATGCTAAAGAAAAGGAGGGTATATTGGGAATGTAATGCATGAAGTCGATGTCAAAATTGAAAGAAGAATTCATGATGATATTCTTCTCCATTATGAAGCAAAAATAAGAAGACGTAGGTGCGATGCCAAAAAAGAAGAATTCACTTGACGATGTTCTTCCCTTTCAGTTTAAACGAGCAAAGCGAGAGTCGACACCAAAAATAGAAAGAAGAATTCAGATGTCAACGATGTTCTTCCCTGGTTTGCGGAGAAGCAAAAATGGGAAGGCTAAAATGAGATTGTTGGCAGTGGATAACAGTGGGCGCGAAGGAACAAATGGAGTAAATGGGTTTGTGACGGCATGCTGACGACATGGACAAGGGAACAACGGGATGACATGGCTAGGATTGTGGGAGCCCAGGCTGGAGAAAAAGTGGAGGTATCTGAGGAGAAAATGAACACCTGGCAGATCTGATCATGAAGAGATCGGAAGAATCGGGCGAGGGAGCTCTTTAACCTGAGGGCGAGGCAAAATCTGGCGAGTCTTATGAATGGAATACGAGATGAGAGCGGGATCATGACTATGATAGGATTTGTGGAATGGATTGGAAAGCGAAGGGGAAGGTCTACCGACGAGCAAAATGACCGTGAGGCTGATCGGAGGCGAGGCCAGAGTGATGGGCGCTCATAGGTAGAGTAAAAATGAGGATATGGAAGCGAGCATGCTGATGCATGGAATGCCAGGAAGCTGAGAGATCTGGACTCAGCAAACAGCAGGCCGGAGACAAATGGAAAATGGCCTGAAGCATGAGGAAGAGAAGAGAGAAGAGGAAAATTACCGTTTTTTCGTCAGAGAGAGAATTATGAAAGGAGAACGTGGAATGAAGAGGAGAAGATAAGTCTTTTTTTTTTTCTTTTTATTATTTTTTTGCAGTTGATCAGAAAACTAAAAATAGGAAAGAACGGTTTTTTTGCATGAGGGAGGGTAATTTAGGGATTTTAAATGAATTTTAAATTGATTAAACAGTTTTAATGTGGATTTCACGCCGGTAAATGCACATAGTCAATATATATATATCAATTTAAGGTAGATGTTCCAAACGCAATGCAAATTTTCACGATCGAGGTCGTTTTGGTTCAAGTCGACACAAATTGAGTCCCTTTCACTCAAAATGCGATCGCCACTTTAAGCTCAATTTTGTGACTCATCCAATTGAGTGTGAATAGTCTTACTTATAAATTTTGTTTTCAATGGTGTAATCAATTTCAATAATGCTTGATCCTCGTGATGCTTGTCGATATGCATGCAAGCACGTTGATGACTCGAGTGCTTGATCGGTTGCTCATCAAGTCGTGCAATATTTATATCCTGACCAATTTTGATGTTTTAAACACGATGGTGAAGTTAGTTCATCAATCGGAGGTCATTTGGATTGATTTTGGTGACGTCTAATGTATTTTAACCGATACGACTACCACTTCAATACATTTGTATACTCATGAAGCGGATATTTTTGATAACTTTTGATATTTCAAGCTAACAACATAAATTTCTAACGGAGTCATTTACGTCGATGTTTGACTTCAATATATGCGCATATTCGACACTGAATTTGATTATTGATCATTAAGTTGTGCAATATTTATATCCTGACCAATTTTGAAATTCTGAACATGACGAAAAAGTCCATTCATCGATCGGAGGTTGTTTCGACCATTTTCAGAGACGTCTAGTGCATTTCAGCCTCGATTTGCGTGCTATCACTAGTGATTATTCGACATTGGCATAAACTCGCCTTAATTGAGCGCGGATAGTCTCATTTGATAGTTTTCGATGTTTTAAAGCTAATGACATGATCAATTTCATGAACTGAGGTCGTTCGAAGATCATCATAACTTTCATCATTCGACATGAGATAGCTCGAAATTAATTGCTCGTTAGATTTTACAATATTTATATTTCGATCAATTTCGACATTTTGAATGTGATGGTGAAGTCCATTCATCGATCAAAGATCGTTTTGATCATTTTCAGTGACGTCCAGTGCATTTTGAGCATTAATTTGTGCATTGTCACCTCTGAAGTCCATCGAATTTGATTTATCGACTTACCTTGATTTATGACATATATGAGGAGGACAATAATACCAGAAGCAAGTGTTCCCATTCACAACATGTTTGAAAATCTCAAGTGGGTGAAAAGGAACAACTCTACTGATGATATTAAGCAATCATTCTAAATATAAAGTATCAAGCTCCAACCCCACAAATGAAGACTTATCTCAGAGTAATGTGGTGCTTTTGTTAAGGAGAAGGGTCTTATGAAGAAAAAGTATCAATGCACATCGAGAAAATGAGAAAGCTTCACCAAAAAGGCTACTCTTAGTGAATAATGCTCAAGATCATTAAGCAATTTAAAATGAACATCGGTGTGACACTAGAAATGTTCAGAATCCACCAAAAGGTCAGAAAGAAAATAAATATGGAGGTCAAAGAAGAAATAACGAAAGCTTCTTCATTTAGAAACAAGCTAGCCCAGAGACGACGAAGAAAGAGAAATGCTAAACTGCGTGCTCAACAGTCATTGCTCAAGTAGAAAATTATACAACTAGCTGTAAAACTAGAAGCGAGTGTTCAAGCCCATAACAGATTTGATAGCCTGAGATGGGTAAAGCAGAACAACTCTACTGGTTAAATCAAATTGTCTTTCTGGATCCAACAACATCAGGTTCCAACTTCTAATGAGAACTAAATCAATGTACAAGAGTGCATCGTCCTCAAAGTTGCAGAAGAAATGATGATGAAAATAAAATATCAAAGTCTGCCTTAAGGAGGCAGTTTCTCCTCCAAAGAGACCTCCTCATACACAAATGTCAACTAATTCAGTCCCACATGGTGAGCATCGAGGTGCGACACTTGGAACACAGGTCCAAAAATCCGCCATCAAAAGGTCCCGACAAATAGGTAAGCAAATTTGGAGGCCAAAATCTCGAAGTAAAATTGCCTTATAGAAAGACAAGAACGTGACATCTAAACTGTACTCTCACAAAAAATACACTCCTTATGTGCTAGTGTTAAGGGCTAAAGCAGTTATATCACTTGAAGTCAAACTACCTTCACTCCGAGTAGCCATTCAACACAACCTCACACAAGATGAGAATGTCTCTGATGATGGAAGAGCTTGATAATTGACAGGTCGCCCAAGCTCAATAAAATTTAGAAGTCTACCGAGTGAGGATGTCCAAAGATTTTGACCACATGGTGTAGCCTTGAACATTCCAAAAAGAAGAATTGGTCTTGGTGCTGAAAAGACCAATTATTCCTAATCAAAAATCTAGTCGCAAACTTGAACCTAATTAGGAGGGTCCTTTTGCCATTGAAAAAGTGTATCAAGGAGGAGCATACCAACTCATTGACCTAAAGGGTGAAAGACCAATACCAACAATTAATGATCGATACTTGAAAAGTACTATACATGACACACATTCTCAGGTATAATAAATCTCCCGCAAGAAGAGATTTTTTTGTATATCTATTTAGGTCAACATCATGCTTCATGCTGAAATCCCTAAATAAATATACTTACTCAAGATGAAAAAACTTTTCCGTGAAAATTTCCCTGTTAGATAGCGAGATTTATATAGATGAAATCAATGTTGCATGTTAAAACTCTCTTAAGAGCATATCAATTCAAATATTGATGTACTAGCATATTTTTATCTTAAAAGTTCTTCTAAAAGTGCTTTAAAATTTCCCCTGCAAGACATGAGAAATTTTTTTAGTTTATGTTAAGTTTATTTGAGTTGACATCATGTTATAAGATGAGATCCTCGAATATATTCTGATTCATGTTGACATCGAGCTTTACAACAAAATCTCTAAATATACCCATAATCGTTACTGTTAAGTTGCAAGTTCTTACAAAGAATAAAAAAGAATCTATTGCTGCAGAGAAAAAGATAGCCCTAAATGTAAAAAAAATTTCTCTCCAAGATTTGTCAAATGTTAGAGAACAAGTTAGAAGAACTCCCAATCTTAGTAGCTTCAATCAACTAAGTTGGAAAAATATCAAGCTCTACATCCTGAAGTCTTGGACACGGATGGGTTATAATGGTCGAACTCAACAAGCCCCAAATGTGGCCGAGTTGTTGATGTTCTCCGCACTCAACAAGTCACAATAAAAGGCCGCAGTGAAAGAGCCCTATTACTGATGATAAACCACCAACCCACTACAACTTAAGTTGAAGACTGGTAGTTCTAAAGGTCAAACTCAATAAGCCCAAATGTATTGTTCGACGCTCTCTTCACTAAGAAAAGGTCAGTGAAAGAGCCCTTACGTCACCCAATGATGATAGTTCATCTTAAACTAGATCCAGCTTAGTGATTACAAACAACCAGGATCCAAGAGATCTTTCTAGTTGATCTATAGATCAAGACAATCCGAGAAAACCCTCAATTCAGGGCAGCCTCAAATCAATCTATATATTGATTGCAGGATGATATTTCAAATTTAATCTCAAATGATCGATAAGCTCAAAGCGATCAACCAATCTCCTCATCAAGTCAAAAGTAGCACAGACAAGGAAGCAATTCCATAGTTCATAAAAATCGATGGCCAAACTAAAGGAATTTTGGTTATTCTTAAAGCACACATTGCTAGTCAATAACTCAACAGAACCTAGATAAGCGAAGGCTATCATCTATGTACACTTCAATGAATCTGTCAAAGTAGTAAGCATAGGATTCGTGGCGTACATACACTTCCTGACAAGTCGATATGGACAAATTAGGCCAGTCTTTCATCAAGTCCGTCAAACTTAAAGTTAGGACAGAAGGAATTTCAAATTTGACAAAGCACGGATAAACTGATTCCCCAACGAAGCCCTTCATAGAAAAAACCAATTCCTCCAATAAATCCAATCAAGCATGAAGCTAGGGTTGGAGGAGACTCATATCTGCAACGACATAAAAGAAAGAGATCTTCAACAAAGCCATCGAAGCAGAGAGTAGATGGTGTAAGAACTCTTATCTATCTGACAAGTTGATTCTGACAAATCAGTCAATCCCGTCATTTAGCATGTGCAAGATAAGACATCATACTAATGATGAATCCTATCAAAGTTTAATAAGTTATTGCAATCTAAACTGAAATGATCCAAGTTCTACAAAAAGGGTTAACTAGTTTTCACAAACGACTCGCCTCAGAATCACATTTATGGGGACTCCTCCATATATGTGTCATAAGTCGAAGTCAAGCCACAAGTCAATTGAGACTTCAAGTGACAAGCAACGGGCTCAAAATGCACTAGAGGTCACCGGAAATAGTCAAAAAGACCTCCGATCAACAAACGGACTTTTCCATCGTGTTCATAATGTCAAAATTGATCGGAATATAAATATTGCACAATCTAACGAGCACACGATCAATCG
The DNA here is from genome assembly GCA_021442155.1 of Cymbidium sinense. NCBI lineage: Eukaryota > Viridiplantae > Streptophyta > Magnoliopsida > Asparagales > Orchidaceae > Cymbidium > Cymbidium sinense. The sequence goes on along the minus strand of JAKCPB010000806.1, from coordinate 192,549 downwards.
ATCAAGCTATCAATGTGTCAACGCACATATCGAAGTCAAGTTAATAACAAACGTTCGCTCATGAAATTGATTGTGCCGCTAGCTTCAAAATATCGAAAACTATCAAATGAGACTATCCACGCTCAATTCGGACGAGTTTGTGCAAATGTCGAATGATCAAAGTGACACAAATCGGTGTGAAATACACAAGACGCTCGATCGATGAACGAACTCCATCGCATTCGAATAATAAATAATATAAATATGCACAACGACTTAAATCGATAAAACGATCGAGTCAACGCCGCCGCACGCATATCGGGGGCACCGACGTAAATCAAACAACCTCGCCTGAAATTGATTACGTTAGTTTCAAAACGCTAAAATCTATCAAGACTATTCGACTCAATTCGCCGCATTTAAAAATCGAAATGAAGTGATAACGTGCATTTTGAGCTGAAATGGATCTAATTCGACGCCAACTTGAACCAAATGGCCTCCGATTGTAAACGCGTTATCATAATGAATGTCAATTTGCTTCAAATGATATTCATATTATGCAAGTTGAGTTCAACAGAGATATATATATATATATATATATATATATATATATATATATATATATATATATATATATATATATATATATATATATATATATATATATATATATATATATATATAAATTAAGTTTATTTATGCATTAATCAAATAAAATTTAAATCGGCAAAATAAAAAAAAGGTGAATTTTATTTTATTTCCTCGCTCAACCGATCCCGCCTCTGGTTCCATCTCCTAAAGCCAAAACCGTTCCCTCTGTATTGCTTCACTGAAGTCGCAAAAAAAAAACTGTAGGAGGAAGTTTTTTTAAGCTCATTCTCTCTCTTCCGTTCACTGCCATTCGAGACCTCTCTCTCTCTCTCTCTCTATCTCTTTCTCCCTCTTTTCTCTCATGCGCTCTTCCCCCATCCGCCTACTTATTCCGGTCTCCTCCCCGTGTTCAGCTTCTCTGGGAATGCTTGCAAACAAAGGGCAACAGAGCAGTCGCCCTTGATTGGGTATCCGGTGACGAACGCCGGCTCCCATCGTCAAGACATGTATGCGAGACATATGCATGTTCATGCTTGAAGGAAGGGGTGGTGTGTTGTTGTTTTCAGTAGTCGTGGTTGTGCAGATAGCCCAGTCACAACTCCACAGTTCTATCCAGCATCATTCACGGAGGATCTTAGTGAAGTGGTTAAACATGTATCAACATGTAATCCCAATTATGAGGACTTCCACAAGGGCTTCAACAAGATTTATGACAAAGCTCTTGCTAGATCTTTGCACAAAAAAAAGAAAAAATCTTCAAGCAGCATGAACTTCTATTTGTGGGCCTTCATGATCAATATAATATTCCAAGGCAGCCAATGCCAAGACCGTCAGGAAATTTGATGAAGGATTGACACGAGTTTCATTTGACTTCAAGTCGGTGGATGATTATTATTTCACCTACTGTAGTTCTAATTCCATTGTGCATGTTTGCACGCCATTGTTATGCATACGGGCTGCTAAATATCCGATTGCTCCCTGCAAGGTCTTTTCTCGAAACGGCACACAAGCAAAGGCAAGCCAGCAACCTTGAGTGGCTACCGTAACTGCCGCTGGATGCGGCAAAGAGCGAGCATTTCCCAATACCCCGCCATCTCTCACTACGTTGGAGCATGGCTGGCTAGACTGCAGCAAAGAAAATAAGTCGAGTGGACTGTCTAGTAGTTGGGAGGAGCATCTTACGCCGGTTTGCTCTGGCGACCATCGATCGCGAAGGGGGAACATGATACCCATCAAATCCTCCTCGCTTCTCTCTTTGAGGCTTTCTTCAGTTCTTCATGTCTCTTTTCCTGTACCACAATTCTACCTTCTCTCATGCCTTTAACAGAACTTCTAGATAAATAAATGCAACTGATGAGGGCCTACTCGACGGCGTGTTGATCCACGGGCCGATGTGTGAGTTAACTATCCCGTAAGCACAGGACACCACCGTGCATATATGGTCGGAGCCACAAGCAGAATCGGGAGGATTCTTGTCTGAAAGCTGATGCTGAGAGGCTATAAAGTTAAGGCTTTGGTAAGGAAAATTGATTCAAAGTGATAGATATGCTTCCCAGATCAGTGAACATTATGCTTGGTGATGAAGGGCTGATAAACATGGTAGAAAACTTTTAAAATATAAAATAACTCTGAAGCGTCAGGATGACTACTCATTCAGACGAACAAGCAAATGCTTCTCTTGCTGTTAAGGTAGAAAGATGGATTGCTGGAGGGGGTCTTCTTCCTGGGTAGATTACAATTTGCAGTCCTCGTACCCAATGAGGCGTCAATTGTAGTCTCCTATGACATATGATTCCTATGCTTTAAATTCGAGTGAGGTGTGAATGTGTGAAATTGTATATATGCATGTTTCTCTTTTTCCTGCAGGTTTCAAGATCCTAAAATCATCTAAACTTAAGTTAAACAAAAAGATATATGATAAATATAAAGATAAATGTTAAATCAAAGAGAAATAAGGGGAGAGCAATTAATGAAAATTTTGAGAAGAATAGAACACTCATTTAAAATGCAAGTAAAATTTGGGAAGGCTAATATTAAACTCACAAGCTCTAATTGTGATTCTCTATGGTTTAAATTGAAGTGATAAAGTGAGTTCTTCTTTCTTCAAATTCCTCAAAATTAAACAAACTTTAATTAAAACATGGGGAAGTAAATGTCAAACTCATAAGAGACTTACAATAAATTTGAAGTCTAGTTTTCAAATAAACATGGAAATTGATGTGGAGTTAAGAATGAATCCAAATCGGGTTTAATAGTTCTTATATGAATATGGATGTGATTACAAAGCTAGCCAATAAGCATAAGGCAATGAGCAATCAAGTTATTATAACTTATTCGCAAATTAAAAATGATTTAAATTGAACAATCAAATTTAATGAATTTATATGATGCTTGATAACCTATGTATCAGCATGATTGAGATTTCTTACTGAATAATTGACTTGTATTCAAAAGAAGCTTGAATTCAAATAAGCACGCTTAAAGAAAGTATAACAGCTTGCATGAGCGAGTATCAAATTTGAATGTTGAATTTGCAAAGATCTAATAGGTCTTTAGTGAGCATGAGCTTACCATTTAAAATTTAGAAAAATCTATGAATAAATAAAATGCAAGTATAAATACAACATTTTGAGTGCAAATATAAATCTAATTCTACTCCACAAATGCCAGACCGCAAGTCTTACAAGGCATGACGTACACTAAATTAAATGCTACTAATGAACTTTCCTTCAATCCAAAAATAAAGAAGTTTCATTCTAATTATGATTTTTAATGTGATTTCATTAATTAGATGAAATTATCTAAGCTATAAATACGACATGAGATTTAAAATGCAAATTTTAACGTTCTGCGACGCAAGCTAAATTGGAATATATTAATCAAAAATCTAATAAGAGATATTAGATTAATTTCACATCTCGCATTCATAACACATCATATAAGGGAACAGAAGGTGTTAGTTAAGGCATTCTTAGATAAATACATGGGTCCACTATCTTTGAATGTTTAGATTCAAGTGTCGAGGATCTTTGCTGGTTGTTCTTAGTTTAGTCGTGGGTTAACAAAACCTAAAATATTATAATTTCAACTTATTGAAATATCTGAGAAGCTAATTTTGTCATGTGGCAGTAGATTCAATCCTTAGTTAGGAGCTAAATAGAGTCGACAGGATCTAAAGTTCTTAAATATATTCAAGTCAATCAATTAATTACCCCAATGATGGCTATGTTGAATGGTGATTTCAACCGAAGGGGATATCCCATTAAAATATTATTTTGCTTTCAAATCAAATTAACTCAAATTAAATATCAATCTAAAAATGCTTAAATGAAATTCTGTCATTAAAAGCTTAAAGTAAAACTCAATCAATCCACCTTCCACAATTATTTATCGGGGGTGACAAATTAAGAAAACTCTAGCTCATAAAGGAGCCAATGTAAAATCAAATATTCTACTATGTTCACTCTCAATCAATCTCTTGCCACTAAGGATGTGGCTTTGACTAAGTGGCGGCGATCTCCATATGATGTAGTTACGACCCAGTCCTTTGATGGATAGTTTGGCCAATCTCCATTATATTACAATCCATATAACTGTATGCTCCCAATGGCTCATTTGAGTTGTGAATCATAGGGTATACATGATGAGCAAAACACCCTATCATTGGGTAGACTTAACTTATTATAGACAAACACCACCCAAGTCTACAAGGATTTCTTGGGTAACAATTATTCGATAAGGATCCTTGGTTAGGTTGGGTGACTACCTCATTTGGCTAAGTAGACTAGGGATCAGATGATGATGGAACCATGGGATCCAGACATCATCATTCCCCAATCATTTGATTTAAAATGAAAATGAATTTCATAATCTTAAATTCTAAAACTCCATATATTACTATTATGTGCTACATTCTAACTAGCCTTAATATTCTCTCATTGTGAGGGGTAATTAACTATAGGCTAGGAAACACAGAACCAGATCTAAAGTCCTCACCAAATGAGGATGAAATCTCTAGTGTCTTACCATCTTCCCTATTACAGGACACTTAAATCATACTCTCTTCATTCAATATATCGAGGTGGGTGGGGAACCCACATAGCATCGTTGTTTCCAATGTTGAAAGCATGCTCACAAATTAGTTGAGGTCCATCATTCATGAGATTATAATATTTCTCATCAACATGCATTTCAAATTCTTCATCTTCATTATTGTAATTCATGCGAAAACCAAGATCCATTAAATCATAACAACTAGTGATGTCCTCACAAATATCTGGGAGATGAGATATTACTAGTCTAGTATGTCTCCTTGAGATGAATTGTTGTTCATATTATTGATCAAATGTTGTGTTATCGAGATAGTATATGATCTCATGTTTCATTGTGTATTTGTAGTAAAGATGTTATCATTGAATTGTGAGATTACGTGGATCATGATATAAAGCTAAGATGATAATTATTTTAGTTTCACATATATAACTAGTGGCTATCATCTAGTCATTGGTAAAATGATTTCACACATCTCATCATCTGAAATTGGGGTTGCTATAGCACCACCACTAATAGGGAAATGACAAATGCAGTCTATTGTTTGGATAGAATTGTCAAAATTTTAAGCTTGCGCATTTTTACATTTAAACCTTTCCAAATTTATTGTTATGGGATGATGCTTTCCCCGAACATAAGTAGGATTCATACAATTAGTTGTAGGAAGATTTACATGCATATCCATAATTCTTACGGATTTACATATCTAACACCTAAAGTTAGATATTTACTTATATAACACTTTCCTATGCTTTAAAAGGTGCATTTCACTTTTAAAAAGTGAGTGATAGTGATATTTTTCATGTGATATTGCAGATTGGATGTTATATATGTAAAAATTGAAGTTTAGATATTGGATATGTAAATATATAAGAATTTTGTGATATGTATTAGCTTCACCATCATTTACAACCTAAGGTATATATTTGGTATGAATGTTGCTACTAAAAATCTAATATTCAAAAACTAAAAATAATTAATAGAGACATCACAAAATATATCAAAGATATCAACTAAAAAAAAAAAAGAAATCAGACATATACTATTACAAAAACTAATTTCTAAATCATTAAAAATATTTAACTAATCCTATCATAAATTATTCAATGAGTCATTTTAAATTGTGTGAAACAACTTAAATTAAACTCAAACTAACTGATATGATTATATAGTAAAAAAACACTACTCTATGCTCGATTTATAAGATAGAATTGAATATTATTATTATTATCAGATAGTAAAAAATCTAATATAAACTAAAAAATATCACAGACTATTATGAAACGAAATAATTTAAACAAATTAAGGTGGCAGAAAGTTACCTCAATAGAAGAGCAAACACTTATTATATATGAAAATAGCAAGAGAAGGCGAATATATATATATATATATATATATATATATATATATATATATATATATATATATATATATATATATATATATATATATATATATATATTCTAACTTTAAAGTAATTGCTTTGAAGAACTTATATTGCATGCTTTATTAGTGCTTTGTACCTAAAGTTTTTTTTTTATTCTTTTATTATGATCCCTACTAAGTCTTCTCTTGCTATAGTTGTCCAACACCGCAAATCTTTTCTTTTTTAAATTCATGTAAATGAATAAAAAACTGTCATAAGAACATAAAATTTTCTTTCCCTTTTCTTTTATTATTCTTTTATTACGTGCTGGTGTGTTGCTAAAATTTTAAATAAATAGAATGCTACAAAAATTATAATTTTACATTCACAAGAAAATATCTTGAAGTCTCCATCAATGCCCCCATTAGTGCTTGACTTTAAAAGAAAAATATACAGAAAGATTGTGATCATGAACGAAGTGGGCAGCATAATGATTGATTTTTCACCATCGAATTCAAAGATCGAAGACTTTACTTTTCTTGACTTGGAAATAAAAAAATTTAAAAGAACTAAATCTGAATGAGTATGAGATGGAGATAAATTTCCCGTAAGCTCTAAAGGCACTACAGGTATCAGAGCTCCTGTGAAATATTAACAAGAACCTAAAAATAGATTCATGAAGTTGTGCATGGAAGATTTTTTAATTAGTGCGAGGCTCCTCATAGCTCTCTTCCTCTTGCTTGTATACTGAGATCTTTCATATCCACTCCTCCATTTGCTAACAATGCAGATATGATGCACTTATTTGTTTCATCAACTCTTAAAAGCAACAAAAACGTCTTCTTCTTCGCCACTTTAATCGACCTCATGGAGGAATGACACTAATAAGCTTTTTTTGCTCATGGGAAGGGGTCACATGCAGCATGACAGTCACTTTGGATCTCGCTCCATCGAGGTCCTCTTCCTACTTGTACATCCAATCTCACCTTCCTCGAGGCTTGATCTCGCAACAGTCATGGTGAGATCCCTCCCGATCTCTCGCTTGAGGCATGCACAAGTTCTCAATCTGCCAACTTCCTTGAGCATTTCCTACCAACCTAAGCTCCGAGCTTATAGCGCTCGACTTGAGTAGAAACAATTTCTCTGGTAAAATTCCCTCCACCTTCTTCTTCTAACCGAAGCTCAAATACCTGTACATTAACAACAACAACAACAATGGCAACATCCCAACTTCTCTGAGAAATCTTTCATCCATAGAATTTCTCGACATGATGGCCAACAATCTCGAGGGGTGCATTCCTGTACAAATTGGAAGCCTCACAAATCTAACAAATTTAAGTCTGAGTTTGAATAATCTGTCAGGCTTCATCCATTCTTGTATCTTCAACCTCTGCACTTATGGTGCTTTCTTTGACCAAAAATTGTCTCTCTGGTGGCCTTTCCACCAGCATTGCAATTACTCTTCCCCGCCTAGAAATCCTATATTTAGCTAGTAACATGCTCAGCGTATCTCTAATTCAAGCTCTCATTAATTGTACCAACCTCGCGCAAATTGATATGAGCCGAAACAAACTCACAAGTAGACTTCCACCTGATCTTGGAAATTTGCAGAATCTCAACCAACTTAACTTAGAATCAAATTAATTTGAATCCGATGATGCAGAAAGTTGGAAATTTATTGATTCTCTGACCAACTGCACTGGCTTACAACTCCTCGGTCTTAACATGAATGAACTTGGGGTGTTACAAATCTATTGCCAACCTTTGATCCAGCTCCAATCCCTCACTTGGAAGAAACCATATCATCGAAGCATCCCATTAGGCGCTTCAACTTGAATTTATTAATGGAATTGAACAATCTCACGGAGACATACCACACAGGGAAGCTTAAGATGTTGCATACTTACTTTTCATCAATGGACTTAGGAGCCATCCCTTGGTCCTTGGCGAACCTCAGACCTCGGGATTGGATTTTGGCGATAATCAATTAATAGGAGCCATTCCTTCAAATATTGGAAATCTTAGTGGGTTAAACGTCTTGACTCTCGACAATAACAACCTTGTAGGGACTATACCCAAAGAACTTTTAGGCATTTCTGCACTATAGTGCTATCTGGGTTTGGCTGGCAACCATTTTGATGAGACGATTCCCCTAGAAGTTGGCAAGCTCGTAAGTCTCAATATGCTAGATCTTTCTGTAATAAATTTGAAGGTATGATACCACAAACACTCTGTCAAATGTTAACGAACTCTACACAATAACTTTTGTTTTATGGCCTATTCCTTCTATAGGAAAGGAGCTTAGAAAAATTAGACCTTTCTCAAATAACTTGTCGGGCCATTCATTCTCCAAAATCTCAACTTGCTCAACTTGTTGAATCTATCATATAACAATTTTAAAGGTGAAGTACCAAATGTTGGTGTTTTTAAAAATGCAACGATGATCAATCTCGATGGAAACATTGAGCTATGTGGAGGGATTATGAACTTCACCTTCTGGGTGTGAGGATTTTGGAAAACAACAAAGTGAAGAGAAGGCTTCATTGTTCTCAGATTTTGTTCCCAATCTAGGTGCACTCGATCTTCTATTCTTTGTTGCTACTACTACATGTACAAAAATATCAAAGAAGGAGAAATGCTTCACGGAGGCATAGAAGAACCATTTCCAATGATTTCTTATCAGTTAGTTAAAGCAACAAGCGAGTTCTCTTACGCTAATCTTATAGGGAGAGGAAGATATGGGTCGGTGTACAAAACTATTGCACCAAGGCCAAACAAGTGACCATCAAAGTATTCGACCTCGACATATGAGGAGGCTTCAGAAGTTTCACGGCTGAATGTGATGCTTTAAGAAACATTAGACATCGTAATCTTCTGAGAGTCTTGACATCTTGCTTGACCATTGATTTCAATGGCAAAGATTTTAAAGCTCTAGTATTTGAATTCATGCCGAAGGGAAACTTAGATGCGTGGCTCCACCGAGGAGATTCAACTAATGGAGAAGTTTTTCTTCAACTAGAACAGAGGTTGAACATTGCCATTAATGTCTTTGAGGAATATCTTCACCATAGTTGTAAGCCACCTATTATTCCATGATATGAAGCCAACAACATCCTACTTGATGAAGACATGATAGCTCATGTAGGAGATTTTGGGCTAATTCTTTCAATCTATAAGCATATCTCTCCAAAATTCAAGATAGTAAGAGTTGGATTAAAGGAACTATTGGTTTATGTTGCCCCGGTGAGTACTTTTCTAAGCATTATGATATACTTAAACTGAATTCTTCAACTTCCCTTAATTGTTAGGAATAGAAAACCAAAAAAGACATATAAGGATCAAAAGTATGCAAACAAATAAAGTTCAAAACATACAATTACTAAAGTTCTTCATCTTATTTGCGAATATGGAAGAGGAGCCCATTCAGCTTAGGAGATGTCTATAGCTTTGGAATCATTCTATTAGAAATGCTCACTAGAAGGAGGCCTATTGATAATATTTTCAAGGATGACTTAAATCTTCATAATGTCATCGCAACTACTAATCCCCATCGGTTAACTGATATCGTTGATCCTAAAATATTTGTTGAAGAACAAAAAGATGCAGACATGAGCAGTGTGGAAGAAGCAAGAAGAACTATAGCTAAAAGCATCATAGAGTGCTTGCATTCTATAGCGAGGTTGGCCTTTCATGCTTTCTAGCGAGACTTTGCATGAGAGATCTTTGCTTGCAATTGCATGCACAAGCTATCTTCAATCCAAAGAAGGTTAGGGAGGAGGCCTTTGAGGAGATACAAAAAAGCTGCAATAGCATCTTATAGTTAAGGAATATTTCAATCCATTTTATATGTACCAATCATAGAATCAACTCATATATATATATATATATATATATATATATATATATATATATATATATATACATATTGTTAATCTTAATCATCGAATCTCAAGGCATTTTGAAATGCTTGATCTAATCACCGTTGACAACTTAGTCAAGCGGCGAATCTCGATGAGACGAACATATACATCAAGCATAGTGCGATTTTCGAATCATTCGAGATCAACTATCGAACATGAAAATGGATCCGATCCAAATGGTCACCAAAAGCGACATATTTATAGTTAGTCGGCGTCAAGAATCCAGAATCTAAGATCACCCAATTACATCATTAAGGCACGGATCATCAAAATACACCGTCGAGGGGATCGCTTGGGCGTCAGATGAGTGGTTATGGGAGTGGTTGGAGTTTTCCACGAATTTACAAGGCACGCCACTCCCAAAATCTATAAATAGAGCTTCATTCTCACCTTAAGGGGCCATCGATTTGAAGGAGCTCGAGAACCACCGGTCGACCTTTGGCCGACGATCACCACACTGCCACCACCAGTGCACGAGGATTCACTTAGGAGATGCCAGGGACTAGAATGCTCCTTTCTCCGAAGATCAGAGGTTGCTCCCGGAAGATCAGTTCTGCACAGGAAACTTCTCCCTTGGGTTGGAGTTGAGATATTGTATTTCTACACTCGAAATATTGTTTCACAGTAAACACCTTCTTCTCTAATGAGAAGCGGACGTATCTTTTGAACACATTGAAAGTTCTTAGCAGGCCATGGTTTTCCTTGGGTTTTCCATTATAACCCTGTGTTCATATCTCTGCTGTGTGTTGGATAATTTTTGGGCTACGACGAAGATCTCGCATCTACCGGAATAAAATTCTCTAGCACGCAACAGTTTGACGCCGTCTGGGAAAAATAGTTCCCCCATTGCTATATCTCCAATATGGTTGGTAAACGGGGTTTCGCTCCAGCTCCTCATTCTCGGGATCAAGGGCAAGTCTCCAACACTTCTCTACATAGCAGACTTACGTCCCCGGGTGAGGTCGTGGGCCCCTCTTTGGAAGATCGCGTTCAAGGATGGAGGATTCCCGAGAATGAATTCTTGACTCTGCGAGAGGGCCGGCAAAAGCGTTCCAACTTTGGAAGAACCAGGTTCCTCGCGGCCCTCGGCATAATCGATTTTCTTCACGAGAATGATTGCAGGAATGCCGGATCAAGTAGAAACCCAACACCACATCCGGATCTTTGAACTTCTAGATACGCTGGTTCTCACCCCACAGAATGGCTCGACCATTGTCGGTGAAACTCCACGTCATCTTATCGCGATGAACTGACGGCAGTGCGGGAAGAGTTCCGACAATCAATGATCCATTTTCTTCCAAAACTTCGTCCACTTCGAGATCATCTCAATACGATTACGAGATTCAAGCTTCCGGCATGGACCCTACGATGCGTAAATGCGAGCATATCGATCACTTTCGAGCGATCATGCACATTCGATGCAAATGACTCGTCTTGTGTCGGTATTCCAGACTCTCAAAGGGCGGGCTCGTGCCGGTTCTATTTGCTAAAGTCCGTCAGATCATTTGGAGCTTCATTGATTTTTGTAGAGCAGTTCTGGCGAAGAGAATCGAGGATTCATCACATCTCTCCGAATCCGGGGGATGGAGTCCCTCAAAGAATACTTCGAGGTTCTCCTCGGCGTATCTGAGTAGATCGAACTTTTGAGGCGTGCTTCGGAGGACTCGCCGAGGATACTTATTCATCATTAATGCGGAAGGCAGTCCATTCCTATCGACTGGTCCATAGAAGAGCACAAATCTCCGTGCGGTGCTCGTGTGATGGTTTGAACCAGCGGCAAGAAAAAGAATGAAGATTCATCAAACTTAGTTCCTTGGTCTCGGGGCCAGGGGCAACTCTTAATCTCAAAAAGCAAGTGACCAATGAAAGGCAAAGATCAATAGTCAACTCGGTACAAGATCATACAAATATTCAACCTCTTTCATAGTTAGCGTCATGGGGTAACACCACGACAAACAACCTGGATAGGTCAAAATCCTCGAATTGATTACCTCTTCCATACGGTTAATGTCGAGTCACACTCGACAACAACCTGGGATAGGTCAAAATCTCGGATTCAATTGACCTCTTCCACGTTAGCGTCATCGGGTAACACCGACAACAACCTCGAATGGTCAAAATCCTCGTGGATTCAATTCAACCTCTTCCACGGGTTAACATCATGTCACACTCGACAAACCTTGGATAGGTCAAAACTTTGTACCTACTCCCATGAGTTAGCATCATCGAGCAAACACTCGATAAACAACCGGATGGGCCAAATCCCGTGTTCAATTGACCTCTTCCATGCGGGTTAACGTCATGGGTAACACTCGACAAACAACCCGATAGGTCAAAATCCGGATTCAATTCAACTCTTCCAGGTTAACATCATCGAGTCACTCGACAAACAACCAATAGGTCAAAACTTTGTACTACTCCCGCGGTTAGCGTCATCGACAAACACTTTCGATAAACAACCTTGGATGGGCCAAAATCCCGGATTCAATTCGACCTCTTCCATGAGGTTAGCGTCGCCAGTCGCTCGACAAACAACCGGATAGGTCAAAATCTCGGATTCAATTTAATCTCTTCCATACAGGTTAATGTCATCGAGTCACACTCTGACAAACAACCTTGGATAGGTCAAAAATTTGTACCTACTCCACATAGGTTAGCGTCATCGAGCAAACACTCTGACAAACAACCTTGGATAGGTCAAAACTTTGTACTTACTCCCTCACGGGTTAGCGTCATAGCAAACACTCGATAAACAACCTGATGGGCCAAAATCCTCGGATTCAATTCAACCTCTTCCATAGGTTAATGTCGCCAGTCGCTCGACAAACAACACCGGATTCAAAATCCTCGCGAATTAACTCAACTCTTCCATACGGTTAATTTCAGCGAGTCGCTCGACAAACAATCCGGATGGTCAAAATCTCGGATTCAATTCAACCTCTTCCATACGAGGTTAAGCGTCATCGAGTCACCGACAAACAACCTGGATAGGCCAAAATCTCGGCCTTCAATTGACCTCTTCCACATCATGTTGCGTCGCCACAGTCGCTCGACAAACAACCTGGATAGGTCAAAATCTCGGATTCAATTCAACCTCTTCCATACGAGGTTAATGTCGCCGGGTCACTCGACAAACAACCTCGGATATGTCAAAATCCTGGCATTCAATTCGACCTCTTCCATACGGTTAGCGTCGAGTCACTCGACAAACAACCTCGGATAGGTCAAAATCCCGGCGGTTCAATTCAACCTCTTCATAAGGTTAATGTCGCCGGTCACTCAAACAACCTCGGATGGGTCAAAATCTGCGGATTCAATTCGACCTCTTTCCATTGCGTCATGGTAACACCGACAAACAACCTCGGATGGGTCAAAATCCTCGGATTCAATTCAACCTCTTCCACCGAGTTAACATCATCGGGTCACACGACAACCTTGGATAGGTCAAAACTTTGTACCTCACGGGTTAGTTCGCACTCGATAAACAACCGGATGGGCCAAAATCCTCGGGATTCAATTCCTCTTCCACCCAGTTAACGTCATCGCTCGACAAACCGGATGGGTCAAAATCTCACGGATTCAATTCAACCTCTTCCACCGCGAGTTAACATCATTGTGAGTCACACTCGACAAACAACCTTGGATAGGTCAAAACTTTGTACCTACTCCGCGAGTTAGCGTCATCGAGCAAACACTCGATAAACAACCTTGAATGGGCCAAAATCCTCGGGATTCAATTCAACTTCTTCCACAGGTTAATGTCATGTCGCTCGACAAACAACCTCGGATAGGTCAAAATTCTCGGATTCAATTCAACCTCTTCCATACGAGGTTAATGTCCGTCGACAAAACAACGCGGATAGGTCAAAACTTTGTACCTACTCACGGTTAGCGTCATCGAGCAAACACTTTCGACAACGACGCGGATAGGTCAAAACTTTGTACCTCCACGACGTCATCGAGCAAACACTCGATAAACAACACCGGATGGGCAAAATCCTTGATTCAATTGGCCTGCTTTCCCATGCAGGTTAATGCATTAGTCACACCACGACAAACAACCTTGGATAGTCAAAAATCGCAGCGGATTCAATTCGACCTCTTCATATTGCCATCGGGTAACACCGACAAACAACCTGGATAGGAAAATCTCGCCGGATTATCAACCTTACACACGCCATTGCCACACTCGACAAACAACCGATAAGATCTCCGCCGGCGGTTCGCCGATCGCGAATTGCTGACATTATCTGCTTGCTGACCACCCGTCCCAACCATTGTCACGCCATACTACCGCCATCGCCGCCGGCGATCACATTCGCATCAAACCATCGCCGCGGCCATCTCACACTCGATTGGGCCGCCATACCATGACTACGCTTTTCTTCGACCCTCGGCCGTAACATTGCCATTTGTCGCTGCCAGCCATGCCGCCACATATCGCCGCCGTCAATCTCATGACTAGGACAGAGCGCTACCGTCATTGCTGATTGTTCTCTGACCATTTCGGCTGGCCGCCAACCATCGTAGCCATCGCCGCCGCCATCTCGGTCATTGCTTACATCCGGTCCACCTTCGCCTATAACCATTGGCAATCTTCGCCACATCGCTTAACTGCTGACGTTCCGGATTACTGCCGCCATGTTGCCGGCCACCCGTCGGGAGCCACCATTTTGGTCACTACCGCCACCTTCACCGAACTCGCATTGATTGAGAAAAATTATTCAAGGAGGCCCAAACTCTGAGGTGGAGAGAGTGAGAGGGTTGATCCAAGAAGAGTGCCCAAACTCCCACCGGGGAGGTATGCACTCGGCTCGAGGTGGATCCAAAAGAGTGCCCAAACTCCCAGGGTATGCACTCTAAGAGGAGAAGAGGAGATGAGGTGCCATTCTCTCTTACCTTGGGGTTTTATAGACCCTATAAGCAAAAGTAAAAATCCCAAAAACCCGGAACCTAAAGCAAAAATCATTATTCGCTCAGCCGCGGGTTCCGCCCGCATACATCCGCTGAAGGCCGCTCGGCTCATGCAAGCCTCAACCGCATGACCGCCGTCAGGATGACAAACTGTCACCCATGGGTCAACCAGGCCATGGCGATCCACCCAACGCTGCCAACTCATGGTGGTGTCATGCGGCGAAGGCCATCGCCATTGGTAAGCAGCAAGGCTGCTTCCGCGTAATGGGCGCCTCGCTAAGCTCCTCGGATGGATCAATCTGAATCTGCCACGATACGGCGCATTTCTGCTTGACGCCTTATATATACAGTATGAAGATCTCTCAAAATGATTGATGGACTCAAATTTCATTGAAGAATTTGCTATTTTTCAAGTATTTGATATATATTTTTGGATGACGAGATAATGTCACCCAAAAATAGGAAACGATACATCCTAAAATTAATCGATCAAGCACGAATCTGGCATTTTGAAATGCTTCGAATCACCGAAAAGAAAACTACGTCGAGACGAACATAGAACATAAGAACCGATCAGCTTGAATCGAGATCAAGCTATCTGAGCATGAAAATGGATCCGATCCGCCAAATGGTCACCAAAATCGACATAATCGATCGGCGGCTCGAAAACGAATCCAACGAATCCAAGATCACCCACGACATCATTAAGGCACATCATCAAAATACACCGTCGATCGAGGGATCGTCGTCCATGGGAGTGGTTATGGGAGTGGTTGGAGTTTTCCACAATTTAAGGCCGCACTCCCAAAAATCTATAAATAGAGCTTCATTCTCACCTGGGACATTTAAAGCGAGAACCACCACACCTCGACGCATCTATCCAGCCACCACCGATTCACGAGATCGAGTCGCCTGAGATCATGGGACTATAAAAGACCATAGCTCCTTTCTCCTCAAGATCAAGAGGTTCCGTAAGATCGCTCCACTTTGGGAAACTTCTCCTTGTTTGAGATATGTATTTTTCTACACTAATATTATTTAAGAACACCTTCTTCTCAACTAACGAGAAGCACCAGATCTTTGAACACATAAAAGTTTTGACGGCAAAGCCGTGGTTTTCTCTTAACGGGTTTTCCACGATATAACTGTGTTCATATATCTCGCTTGTTGGATAATTTTTTTTAAGATCTCGCGATCTACCTAATAAAATTCTAAAGACTCAGATATATATATATATATATATATATATATATATATATACAAGATCATCATCATAATTTATGCATCGGTTTTATGTAATATAATTTTGTATATTGTCTAAGCAATGTTTACAATTTAATTAATAAAATTTTGATAAAAATAAAAAAATTGATTTAACTTTCTTGTGATGTCAAGTTGTTGTTAGATGAAAATGGAACAATTTTTTATGAAAATAACTCGAATTATCCATCAACGTCCCTATTTTTTATAGCTAAGAGTGTGTATTATCTTATTTTAATCTAAAAATTAAATCAAACTAAATTTTCTGAGCAATTTAATGTGGTTTTGAATTTTATAATTTGGAATTCAATTTTAATTCAAGAAAAGTTTAATTTTTTATTTTTAGATTTGTTTATTAAAAAATTTTTGGATGGATGGAAGTAAATAAATCAAATTTATTTAATAACTTGATAAAATTTTCATAGCCATCATGAAAATTTTGAAATATTTTAGTGCATGAAAGTATATATATATATATATATATATATATATATATATATTTTTGAACATCATACATATATGATTTTTGTAATCGTAGCATAATATAATGATGTATATCTAATATAGTGATAATGAAAAAAAAAAAAAATACAATGGGACATAATATCAGTTTGGTGGGACACTGCCAAAAAGGAATATTCTTTAGCGAAGTATATCCCTCGCCACCTTCCTTAGCATAATAATTCATGTTTTCTGAATGCTCGCAGCACTCAGAAAAAAGAGTGAAAACCAGTGGTCATCCATTGCTTCTTCAAATCTCTTAAAAGAATACATAAAACAAAAAGGAAATATGACTTTGGTGACCTCTCTCTCTCTCTCACACACACACACACACACACTCTCAGAGAGAGAGAGAGAGAGAGAGAGAGAGAGTGGGAGATGGATGATTAATTTTATGAAAAATTGAGAAAAGTGGGTTGAATTGAATTCCAGCAGCTTCTGAATTGAGCTCATGCTTAAATCTGAGCGACAGTAATGGAAAAATAAAATATTTGAGGGGGAAAAAAAGAATATTATGGGATGAGGATGTTTGGAATTTTAGATTTTTGATAAATAAAATATTTCTTCTAATCTTGATCATGTTCACTTCCATTATTTTTTTTAATTTTGATTACAAAAAACTAGTACTCTTTAGCCTAAAATTTAATATTCAATAGAAATTAAAATTAATTTTATAATTCACATTTAATTAAATTTAATGTGAAATAATTCTTAATAATATCATAAATACTTAAACATTTTTATTAATTTTATTTTATTTTTAAATTATTTAAATACATAAGAAACCATTTTAAACTATTTAAGTTTTCTTTGATTTATATTAAATTCATTTTTTTTGAAAAATCTTATATTCAAAATTTGTTGAAGGAACTAGGAAGGACTATTTTATTTTATTTTTCTAAAAATAAATGCCGTATGAATAAATGTAATAATAAATAAATGTTTTTTTTATGTGTACATTCTAAATATCAGAATTTATTATTATTAATTTTTTTGCGTATTTGGATCTTTAATTGACTAAGTGGATACACCCAAATTGGATGTATTTCAAAACATTGAAATTATATTAAAGAGGAAATTCCAAATGTTTTTAAATTTTAAGTTGCATTTATTTATCTCTTACCAAATATTAGGATTTTTAAAAAAAACCTACATTCCTTTCATAACACACTTAAAATACTTTCAATGGAAAACCCTTACAAAAAAAATTCAATTATTGAATAAATAGCCAATAAATTAAAGGAAGATGTACCGACATATCATATAGACAATTCTTATGTATTTAAATATCTAACCCCTAAAGTTACGAATTTTCTTATTTAATACTTTTTATTTATTGTTTAATAATAAATAAAAATATAATTAAGATAAAAGCTATCTTAAAATTCCACCTAAAAGAGTTTAACTCAACTCATTCTTTCAAGGGATATTTGCATATATCAAACTTATCGGGGATGCAAACATTCTCAACACTTGTCAAAGGATGCCAATTGTTCAAGTGGGATGACAAGGATTTGAAGATATCAAAGAATACTTGGTGAAGCCACCTTCTCTTCCCTATCCCGAGCTGTTGATCCTTTTGTTGTCTACAACTCTCTTGTCCCAAATAAATGAGGGAAGAGCGCTCTCTACTACCTCATTATCTATCCTCTTTGAAAACTATCCACCTATTGAAATATTGCCTAGCTTTAATCTTTGCATCTCAGAAGCTACGACACTACATGCCTTCTCATAAGGTGAACTTGATCTCAAGAACCAATCCTTATCGACGGTTCATCTTCTCCATCGATTGTTTGTCGAATAATGCAAAATATATATATTTGATCAATTTTAACATTTTTGATGGGTTGGCAAAGTACATTTTTCAATTAGAGATAATTTGATCAGATTCGCTAATTATCAAGGCTTTTCTATTTCGATTTACGTAGCATCATGTCCATAATTTATCGATTTTGCCATTTGTGCTTGATTTGACATATGAAATATATGTAGGTTAACAAATCACCTTTCAAATTGTATTAATTTTAAAAGGCATCCTTATTTCTATTCATTTCAATTAGCTCAAAAGTTTTCCAACTTATGCATTGTCAACTTAAAGAAAATATTAATGCACAATACAACCTATATATTTTGATTATCAATTATTTAAATAAAACTAAGCATGATATTGAATAGAAGGAATTCTTAAGATACATTCATGTACACCACCTTATATTAATATAAGATTCTTTTTTAGGAGATAAGATATGTCCCCTAATTAACATCAACATTGTTCCCTACTATACATTTTATCACATAACTCATTTACCTTTGGAGCATCCATGGCTAATAGGAATTTCTTAAAATTTCACATACAAGTTCGTAATATCTATTAGAAATTGCACATAAGTCACTACGAGATTGAATAGTTGTAACCAACTCATTCAATGCTCTCCAAAAGTAGATCCATAAATCATTTTTTTCATTCCTAATACTTGTAAATGCTAAAGGGAATAAACTATTGCTTACTTTGATATTGATTGTTGAACCATAAATGTTTTAAGCTAAAAGGTCTTGTCCTTACAAAATGTTGAAACATATATGCATGGCTTGAATGCTCAAAACATACAGTGAAATCATTACTAGTCAACTAATTTAATTCAATATAAAACTTGATTTCCTTACATATAATATCCCATGCTTTATTTATTGTATGATATTATAATATTAAACTAGACTCCATCTATCCTATGATCTTTTTTTTTATATCTAAATGCCAATTAATTAAAATAATGATATATTGCATGAATTTTGAAATACAATAATGATGGTTAGTATTCAAAATAGGGTGAGGACAGTGAGGGCTACCCATATTAGATATTCTCCAAGCCCCAACAATTTTTTGAACTTTAAAAACATGTAGAAGAAATTAATAAATTTGTAATAGGTCATTATGCATCACATATTTAGCTATTAGCCTCCTCTTATTCAAAGTATTTTTTTTAGGAACTCCATATTTTTTGTTATGGACCAACTAATGATCACAACTTAAAGATTAGCTTTTGAAGAAAAAATTATGGTGATTTCAAGACTAGTTGGAATTTTTCTATTATTAATCTATCTAAATTTTTTATTAGAGGATCACATGAATTAATACTATCTCATTCTTGTGCTAATTTGATTGCATACATGAAAATGTTATTTTGACATCATAGCATCAATTGTTTCAATTTTATTGAAAGCATGCTCACAAATTAGTTGAGGTCCATCATTCATGAGATTATAATTTGTCTCATCAGCATGCGTGTCAAATTCTTCATCTTCAGTATTGGAATTCATGATAAACCCAAGATCCATTAAATCATAATAGCTGGTGATGTCCTCACCATTATGTGGGTGATGAGATATTGTTGGTCTAGTCAACTACTTCTCATTGAGATGAATTATTATGTCATATTATTGATCAATTGTTTATGTGTTATCAAGAGAGTATATGATCTCATGTTTCATTATGTATTTGTAGTAAAGATGTTATCATTGAATTGTGAGATAACATGGATTTTGATATAATGCTAAGATGATAATTGCTTTAATTTCACATATATAACTAGCGGCTATCATTTAGTCATTGATAAAATGATTTCACACACCTCATCATTTGGAATTAGGGCTGCTGTAGCACCACCACTAATAGGGAAATGGCAAATACAGTCTATTGTTTTGATAGAACTGTCAAAATTTTAAGCTTGTGCATTTCTACATTTAAGCCTTTACAAATTTATAGTTATTAAAAACCTGAATGGAATGATACTTCCCCCAACATAAGTAGGATTCATACAATTAATTGTAAGAAGATCTACATACATACCCATAATTCTTAAGGATTTACATATCTAACACCTAAAGTTGAATATTTACTTATATAACACTTTCCTATGCATTAAAAAGTGAGTGATAGTAATATTTTTGAAGTGATATTGAAGATTGGGATGTCATATATGTAAAAAATTAAAGTTTAGATATTGGAAATGTAAATACATAAGAATTGTGTGGTATGTATTAGCTTCACCATCATTTACAGCCAGAAAGTATATGTTTGGTATGAACGTTGGTACTAAAAATCTAATATTCAAAAACTAAAAATAATTAATAGAGAAATCAAAAAATATATTAAAGATATCAAATAAAAAAAAGAAATCAGACTTATACGATTACAAAAACTAATTGCAAAATCATTAAAAATATTTAATTGATCCTGTCATAAATGATTCATTCAGTCATTTTAAATTGTGTGATACAACTTAAATTAAACTCAAACTTACGGATATGATTATATAATAAAATATCACTACTCTATGCTTTACTGAGAAAATAGAATTGATTATTATTATTAATAGATAGTACTAATACCTAATAAAAAATAAAAATATTACTATGAAACAAAATAATATATAAAATTGGAGCAAAACTTACCTCAATAGAGAGCACTTATTGATAGCAAGAAAGGAGATTATATATATATATATATATATATATATATATATATATATATATATATATATATTCTCAACTTTATGAAAGTAATAGTTGTGCTTTGAAGAACATATATTGCATTCTCCATTCATGTTTTATGTAAATGAATGAAAAATTATGCAAGTACTCTTCCCCGCCTTGAAATCCTATATTTATGTAGTAACATGCCAGTAGGATCTCTAATTGGCTCATATACCACCTCCAGCTTGATATGGTAAACAAACTCTCATGACACTTCTAATCTTGAAATTTGATCTCAAGCCCCTTAGCTTAGCATCAAATGAATTTGAATCAAGATCTGCTAGAAATTTATTGATTCCATCATTGGCTTACAATGCCTCACTCTTGAAATGAATAAACTTGGGGGTGTTCTACCAAATTCTATTGCCAACCTTTTGATCCAACTCTAATTCCTCTCAATTGGCAGCAACGAGATCTTAGGAAGCATCCCATCCATAATTGAGAAGCTCGTCAACTTGAATTCGGTTGGAATGGGACAATCTCACAAATACCACATGCATTGGGAAGCTTTAGATGTTGTAGGAGCTTTCTTTTGGTGCCAACGGACTTACGAGAGCCATCCCTCGCTCCATGGTGAATTTCA
This sequence comes from Cymbidium sinense, assembly GCA_021442155.1. Lineage (NCBI taxonomy): Eukaryota > Viridiplantae > Streptophyta > Magnoliopsida > Asparagales > Orchidaceae > Cymbidium > Cymbidium sinense. The sequence continues at coordinate 170,852 of JAKCPB010000806.1, read as the reverse complement.
CCGGCCTCAGTGAATTGGATTTTAGCGATAATCAATTAATAGGATCCATTCCTTCAAATATTGGAAATCTCAGCAGCCTAAACATCTTGATTCTTGAGCATAACATCCTTGTAGGTGATATTCCCAAAGAACTTTTAGGAATTTCTACACTATCACGCTATCAGGGCTTGGCTGGCAACCATTTTGAGTGGACGATTCCCCCAAAAGTTGGCAAGCTCGTAAGTCTCAATGTGCTAGATCTTTCTCGCAATAAATTTTAAGGCATGATACCACAAACACTCGGAAGCTGTCAAATGTTAACCAAACTCTACCTGGATAATAACTTATTTTATGGTCCTATTCTTATTACTATAGGAAAGCTGCAGAGCTTAGAAATATTAGACCTCTCTCGAAATAACTTGTTAAGGGTCATTCCAGATTCTCTCCAAAATCTCAACTTGCTCAACCATTGAATCTATCATATGCAATTTGAAGTTTGAAGTTAAATGTTGGTGCTTAAAATTCCATGGTGATCGATCTCGATAACTCTTGAAGCTATGTGGAGGATTCTGAACTTCACCTTCCTACGTGTGTGGATTATTTTGAAAACAATAATAAATGAAGGCTTCATCGTGTTCTCAACATTTTGTTCCCAATCCTAGGTGCACTCTAATCTTCCTTCCTTTCTTTTTTGTACTACTATAGGTACAAAATACAACATCGAGAAGGAGAAATGCTTCATGTGAATAGAAGAACCATTTATAATGATTTCTTATGTGGAGTTAGTTAAAGCAATAGACAAGTTCTCTTATGCTAATCAAATAAGGAGAGGAAGATATGGGTTGGTGTACAAAGGCACACTACACCAAGGACAAACAATAGTAGCCATCAAAGTGTTCAACCTTGACATATGAGGAGGCTTTAGAAGTTTCACGACTGAATGTGATGCTTTAAGAAACATTCGACGCCATAATCTTGTGAGAGTCTTGACATCGCTTGCATTGATTTCAATGGAAAGATTTCAAAGCTCATATTTGAAGCATGTGGAACTTAAACACATGGTTGAATTAAAGAGATTCAACTAATGGAGGAGTTTTTCTTCAACTGGAATAGAGGTTGAACATTACCATTAATGCCACAGAAGCTTTGAAATATCTTCACCATAGTTGTAAGCCACCTATTATTAACTATGATATGAAAAAACATCCTACTTGATGAAGACATCATAGCTCATGTAGAGATTTTGGGCTAGCAAGAATTCTTTATCATAAGCATACCTCTCAAAATTTAGTAAGAGTTGGATTAAAGGAACTATTGGTTATGTTGCCCAAGGCGAGTACTTTTCTGAGTATTATGATATACTTGAACTGAATTCTTCAACTTCCCTTGAATTGTTAGGAATAAGAAAGCTAAAAAGATAGATCAAAACTATGCAAACAAATAAAGTTCAAAACATACAATTGCTAGAATTTCTCCATTTTATTTGCAGAATATGGAAGAGGAGCCCATCTATTTAGCTTCGGAGATATCTATAGCTTCGGAATCATACTATTAGAAATGCTCCCAGGAAGGAGGCCTATTGATGATATTTTCAAGGATGACTTAAACCTTTATAATCTTATATAGCGGCTTATATCGCTTGATATCATTGATCCTAACATATTAGTTGAAGAACAACAAGAAGCAGACATGACCAGTGTGGAGGAAGCAAGAAGAAACTATAGTAAAAGCATCATAGTGTGCTTGCATTCTATGGAAGAGATTGGCCTTTCTATGACTTGCTGCATGAGATGTTGTGGCAAAATGCATCAGCACCTCTTCCAAAGAAGGTGAGGGAGGAGCCTATCTTCAATCAAAAGAAGGGAGGAGCCTATCTTTAATCGAAAGAAGGTAAATAAGCTGCAATAGCATCTTATAATTAAGAAATATTTCAGTCTTTATAAATAAGATGTAATAGCTGTATGTATGTACATATTTATGTATCTCTGCAACAATAAATTCTATTATTAAAAGTCCCAATCTTTCATAATTTAAGCATCGATTTTATGTAATATATTTTTGTTGTGTTGTCATCTAAGCAGTATACAACACATCATTAGAATATCAAATGATGCCAGAGTTACCAGCTTGTCTGTTGAAAGTATAATATATTTGATTAAAGCATATTTTATTAAAGCATATTTTTTGTGACTTTGGAATCAAATTCTTGTCAAAAGAAAATGGAATAATTTCTATAGGGATGAAAATAACTTGAATTGTCCATCAACGTCTCATTTTTTATAGCTAGTTGTGAGCTCCGAAAATTCACCACTGATATCTTGATGAAGAAAGTATGAATTACGTCAATCAAATTTTTAAAAGGCAGACGAAATAGTAGATAAGACACTACCTAAGGATTTCACCTTCATTTTGTGAGGACATTAGATCTCGTTCTAGGTTTCCTATAGGCACAAGCACCATAGTTAATTACACATCTGTAGAGAACTTTTTATTTGATTGCTAAATGCATAGCATAGTAGATGTCGAGTTTAAAATTTAAAATTATGAAATTCATTATATTATCTTAAAGCATGGTTGGGGAATGTTGACTCATGATTAAGATCTTATTGTTGTCATGACTGATTAGTTTATTTTAGTGGTATATCCAACTGTCAAGGATCCTGTCAAAGCCATGGTTACGTGAGGGAAATTTGTAGACATAGGGTGGTGTTTGTCTAAGGAGACAAGTTTAAGTCCACCTTAGCTGACATATGGCTTTTTTCCCTATCAAGTGCATCATGTGATTTACATCTCAAAAGGCAAAGCATTAGGAAACATACGGTCTACAGTCGTGATTGTAATATAATGATATAATTTTGCAACAATCACCCGATTAGAAGACTCTTAGCTTCATATGTGAAACTCCAAATATGGATAGAAGACAATCCTTCGACATGAGTTTGAGAGTAAACATAGTTATGTACTTGACTTGATATTGGCTTTTGTGCTATAGATTTTATTTGTCACCTTCAACAAACAATTATTGTGTGGATTGAATTTTGCTTTAAATTTTGATTTTTATTTGCATTTAAATTAAAGCTTTTTATAATTTTATATTTGTATGAAATTTAAATTTATTTGATTTAACATTGAACTCTGAATATAACTTTATGGTGATATCTCCTCCAGTTGAAATCTCCATTCAACACAATCATCATCGGGGTATGAATGATTTGAATATTTATATTGCAATTTGATAATTTCATTTTTAATATGGAACCCCTCCGATTGAAATCTACAATCAACATAATCATCACTGGATTAGACCTTGATGGAAGAAGATTGGACCTATTATTAGAACTTGTGATTGCATTTATCGTCTTAAAATAGAAAGTCTAAAATTTCAAATATAAAATTTCTCTATTAAGATTATTGATGGTCGTATGCAAATATAAAATAAAATTACTCTCTTAATGATTGAACAACCAACTTAAAAATCAATTCATCAACTCCTATCCCCGGAAGATTGGATTGTATGTGAGTTATGACTTCAACATATGGATAAAGCACAAAAAATTTATTTTGATTTCTAATTTTATGTAATTTATAAAATTTGCACATTTTACAAATAAGATGCTTGTGAAACATGTAACTTGCTTGAAAGCACTTGCACATTGTTTGAAGCATTATATTTGAGTTTATTTCATCGCTTGACATGCATGTGTGATTTATCTATTTATTTGCATGAATCTCAAGGTGTTAATTTGCAAGCGTCTACATGCCTCATTAATAATGTATCTAGATCTTCGCAGATCTCGATGTGATGATTTTAACATGATTGTCATATTATGTGTATGCTATTTGTCTCATTATATTGCTAACACATCTTCATTTAATAGGATTGCATGCAAACTCACTTCATAACATAATATGGTATCGAAATGTGTGTTAACATTTTTTGATCTTTTCAAATCGACTACACATCAATATAATATGTTTAAATGCATAGTTATCTCAATATATGTATTAAATTTCATCTAATAATAAGCATGTATTTGTTGAGCTTAGATGTGTTGCCTTGGTATGCATATTGACTATATCTCATAATTTGATTACATGTATTTTGAGATTTAAGCTTGAGTGCAAAAGAAGCCCAATTTAAAAAATTCTAGAAAGTGATTCTCTCTCTTTTTTTTTGTTCTCATATTATTGTCATTTAATGAGTCTATTCCAACACATAACCTTCCTTCTTTCATAAATAAAAGAGATGGAGATGTTGAATTTTTTTCATTCTCTTTCTCATTCATTTACATCCTTACAAGTGTTGAATAGGGGTGTAATACGTTTGGTTGATTTGGATGGATTGGATGATAAATTTTTAAAACCGATTGGTTTTGGATCCTAAATATATTGAACCAAACTGACCAAATAAAATGCAAATTTAAACAAACCGAATAATAATTTTGTTCGGTTATTTTGGTTTTGGTTTTGGATAAACCGAAGTTGGCTATTTTTTATTGTATAATGAACAAACTATAAACAAAATAATATAAATATAGTCAAAATACAATTAACTACTTTATGCGATAAAAAATATTTAAAACTAATTTTACTTACCGATGTTTTGAACTTAGAAGTTGATGGTATTACCATATGAGACCAAAATATTTTGAAAAATTGGATAATAGTCCTCCAAAAAGCATCTACTAAGTATTCAAAAATAAATAAAAATAAGTGTATAATAGATAAGCCTATTATACATAAATTAATAATATCGTATTATGTATAATTACATTGATTTATTTGGTTCCATCCAATTTTTTTTTTTAACAAACCGATCCAAATACCAAAAACCAAAGTTTTCATTAATTAAAACAAAAATCCAAATTACTTAAAAACTTTGGTTCGGTTTGATTTTTTGGTTAAAACCAAATAATGCACACCCCTAGTGTTATATGAGTTTTAGGAGTTCAAAATTTTGGTCCAAATATTTGACCTCGATTTAAAGGTATATCAAGTATTTTGTCTGTCTTGCATTTAATTTATTTTACATATATCTATTATGATATTTAAGCCACTTAGTTAATCTTATATTTAGTTCAGATTGATTTAATCATTTAAATATATCTTTCAGTTTTGTTCCCTATGGTCTTTTATAGTAAAAAAATCAGCGAAATTTTGGCAACACCTCCTCTAATATCAGTGGAATTTTTATCAAAATTAGGCCTAGCCACCCATCTAAAAAGATGCATATGGATGATATTTTGCAACATAGCAGCCTTGTAAGCTCTAACCAATCTGCCTAAAAAAACATATATAAGCTCTTTCAATACGTGCATAAAATCAAATACATATTTTGCACATTCATATATTTAAACATTATACTTTTCCGAGTGAGGTGATGATGAAAATGAGATCGCAAGAGAACAATTTTCTTTCATTTTTTTAGAAAAAAAAAATTTGTTTTCTATTTTATTTTATTTTATTTTATTTTTGTAAATGAAAGAGAGAGAGAGAGAGAGAGAGAGAGAGGAGAGAGAGTGCGTGTGATTTGGTGAGTGAGTAGGTAGGAGGTAGCATGAGTGGGAAATCGGAAATATAGGAACTCAAGAATGGCATGGTTGGAGTTGAGGTGCGAGAAGGGACAGCGGCAAAGTTCTGTAGCTGGATGATGTGTGGCTTGAGCTACTCAAGACAGAGCAAGGAGAGACGAATAAGGGAGATCAAAGAGGTGAGCTGTAGCATTTGCGGACAGAGATTTGAAGAAAAGCTAGCCAAAAGAGAAAAGGGAAACGAATCAGGATTTCAGCTATGCAGAGTGGGGCTGTGTGAGGTTGCCGTGGTTGATCGATAGCTAAGATGAGGATGAGGTGTTGGACTAGAGAGAGCCGAAATGCTGTCCGTGAGTTGTAAGGATTTCGATAGCAAGATAGATGAGTGGTGTAACAGTTGGGACCACTATAACTAATCCAGAGTTTATATCTATAATAATATGTATTACTATCCAATGGTAGTAATTAAGTAGTGAATATAGCAAATGATTATATTAATAGAATTATCACAGAATGCTGCCACATCAGGTTTTCCCCTCCTCTAAAGAACTCGTCTCGAGTGAAAAAATGTGTGTTGCACCATCATAAGGAGAATGATAAGAGTAAATATTTGAAACATTAAAGGTGGATGAAGTTAGGATATCAACAGGTAAATTCACAATATAAGCATTATCATTAATGTTGTGGAAGAAAGGGAATGGCCCAAATTTGCGTGGGCTGAGTTTGATGTAAGTTCTAGGGGAAAATCTCTCTTCGCAGAGTCTGACCATAACCAAATCACTTTGGGTTGTAAAGTTTTTTATGTCGGTGAGAATCTGCTAAGTGTTTGTAAAGTACATTAGAAGCCACAAGCTTAGCACACACTTCTTGAATCAGGTTAGCAACATCTGTTGCCATATCAGCAACAAGTTTACTCTTGCACTTGGGGATTACTACCAAGTCAATTGTATGTTTGGGCGTTTTGGTATAAACAATGCTAAATGGACTTCTTCCAATTGAGCGATTGGACATTGAGTTGTAGGCGAATTCGGCTTGGCCTAATTGGCAGTCCCATTTTTTTAGATGATCCTGAACTAAGTAACACAACATATTGCCAAGGGTCCAGTTAACTACTTTTGTTTGCCCATCCATTTGAGGATGGTATGCAGAGCTTAGTTGCAAAGAGGTGTGTAATCATTCCATAATTCTCGCCAAAAATGCCCAACGAAATTAACATCTCAATCGGATGTGAGGCTTCTAGGAAGACCATGAAGGAGAACAATCTCATGAAAGAACAAGCGAGCAATGTGAACTGCATCAAAAGTCTTTTTACAGGCTACAAAATGTGCCATTTTGAATAATCTATCTATAATTACCATAATAGAATCCACGCCTCTTTGTGTTCGAGGTAGCCCCAGGACAAAATCTAAATTGAGATCTTCCAAATAGAGTTTGGTACAGGAAGAGGGGTGTATAACCCAATGTTCTAAGATGTACCTTTAAATTTTTAGCATACGTGACATCTTTCCATGAAATGAGTCACATCTCTATTGAGTTTTGGCTAGAAAAAATGGTCTCGCAATTGTTTCAGTGTTTTTCTAGTCTGGCATGTGCTGCTAGTCCTCCAGCATGCTTTTCTTGAATCGGTTGAGTACGCACAGAGAAATCAGAAACACATAGCTGGTTTCCGAAGAAGAGAATTCCATGTCAAATGTAAGTCATCCACAGAGTGTTAGTTTTTACATTGATTCCACATATCAGCAAAGTCTTTATTAGTTGTATATAGGTCTTGAAGTCCTTCAAAGTTAGTTACTTGAGTCTGTAATTATGTAAGTAATGCAGCTCGTCTACTAAGGGCATCCACAACTCTATTATGAGTTCCTGATTTAAGTTTCAACATGAAACTGAATCACTAGAGGAGTAGAATCCACCTGGCATGCATTCGATTGACAATTTTCTGAGAATTAAAGAATTGTAAGGCTTTTTGATCACTACATAAAATGAAATCTTGATGAAGTAGGTAGTGTTCCCATTGTTTAAGTGCTCGGACAATGGAATATAGCTCTTGCTTGTATACAATCCATTTTTGTTGAGGGGTCTAAGCTTCTCATTGAAGAATTCTATAGGTTTATTGTCTTGAGTGATGACAACGATTCTAATACATGAGGTGTGTGTCCACTATGAAGGGTCTATCAAAATTGAATAGCTAGAAACAGGAGAACTAAGTGTTGCTTTAATTAATTCAAAGCTTTGTTGCTGCTCATTTCCCCACTTGAAAATGGAAGACTTTAAACAGTTAGTTATAGGGGCCATTAGTATGCTAAACCTCTTGATAAACCAGTGGTAGAAATAGTACAAGCAATGGAAACTTCTAATCGAGAGATGGAAGAAGGGAATCTTGAATAGCCTGACCTTCTGGATCCATCAACTCTGGTTGAAATGATGAAGCCTAGAAAATGGACATTTGGAGAGGAAAATTTACATTTACTAAGGTTGATATATAATTTCTGGGTGCAGATGATTTCAAATATTTTGGTTAGATGAGTCAAGTGTTTTTATAAGAAACACTAAAGACTAAAATATCATCAAAGTAGACAACTAAGAGACCCAAAAGGGTTTGAGTACCTCATTCATTAATCACTTAAAAGTACTAGGCATTGCACTGGTCGCGACTTTCCATTCATATAACCCTTCACGGGTTTTAAAAGTTATCTTCCACTCATCATCGGGCCTAATTCGTATTTGATGGTATCTGCTCCTTATCTCCAGTTTTGAAAATATGATTGCTCCATTGAGTTTGTCTAACATATCTTCCAACTTAGGAATTGGAAATCGATATTTGATTATAATATTGTTGATGGCTCAACTATGTGGCCATTTTTCATCATTTTTGGGTACTAATAGTGTCGAATAGCACATGAGGGCTGTGTTGTATAAATTATTTAGTCAGTGCCAGCAGCTCTTCAACTATTTATTGAAAACTATGTATTCTTTTGGGCTTATTCGATAATGGGGAAGATTTGGAAGATTGGCATTGGGAAGGAAATCTATGTGGTGTTGATTAGTGTGTAGAGGTGGTAATTATGATGGCAACTCCAATGGTCCAATATCTTTGTATTGTTGCAATGTGGCTAATGGTATATGAGGTAGACTTCTTCTCATTTGCTTGATATCCACTAAGCGAGGGCAATAGTGTCTTTAAAGAACTTAGTAATTGGGAGTTGTTCACTATAAAGGTAGCAAGTGTGGTATTGGATGGCTTGGTTGGACTGGTTGTAGGCAATAGTTTTAATAGTTTTCCTTTCCAATGGAATGAATAGCCATTGAATGACAATCATATTGAGCTCCCATGTCGTACTGCCACGACCTTCCCAAAATAAGGTGACAAACATCCATTTCTAACACATCACACAACACCTCACGCATTTAATGTTTTCAATTGAAATATAACAATACATTTATATATATATATATATCTTTCTTGACCCAACTGATCTTATATGATTGGGGATGCTTGGTAGTTTTGAGTTGAAGGGATTGAGCTATTCAGTTGAGAATTATGTTCTTTGGTATATAACAGTTGATTTTACCATTTATAGTACACCTTGTCACATGTATAGAACTGGTTGGGGGTAAGAAGAAGCTTCTCAATAACACAACAAGTATGTCATCCTTCATCACCACCTAGTTTTCTAGGATCGATTCTTATTATTGTGTTTTCTCCTCATCAACTTCCCTTCTAACAAATGAATTTGTTGCATCACAGGCATTCATTGGATTTTTGGCGGGTTGGAAACAATGAAAACACTTCATAGTAGGTGGTTTTGTATAAGGATTGTCTTTAATAGTTTAGCCATGTTTAAAGCTGTCAATACACGGAATTTTTGGCATTATTTGCATTGAGGGAGCTCTTGCGATTCATAATGGTTGAAGAATGGTTGCTCTCTGGCGGTCATTCTATGGTTTCTTAGAGGTGTTGGCTCACCTCATGATTTGTTAGCTTTAAGAGAAATATTGACGCTTGAGAAAGTGTCCATATAGAATTTAATTCCAACTTGCCTTAAATTTCTTTTAAGACTACCAATGTATCTTCTACTTGATTACATGATTCATTCAAATTATTTTGAGCACTTGGGTGATAAAATTCTTTGGTATAAGTGCTTAATCACGATCCTTGAGTATAATGTTAATAAATATATAATATTTGTCTAAAGAAGTATAAAGAAAGTGTCCTCTCATATCAATTCCGAACACTTTCTTTACCTTCTTTCCAACTTCAAAAAAGTTGTTGCCATCAAGCGGCCACACTTTTTTTTTAATCCACAAGCGACATACATTATCAGAATGTTGCCACATCAATGAGACTTGAGATAACTATTTTTTTTTTTTGGAAAAAAGATGAGGGCATTTGCACAATTTCATTCCAAAAGAGAGAGTTCTGAGAAAAAATGTATAATGGAAAATTACACAAAAAGGGGGTCTACGGTCTCAAAGACCAAAAATAAGTGGGATCAAAAGGCACAAAAACATGTAGGAAAAAAAACCTCCTCTGGACTCAGAGTCACAAAAAAATTAGAAAGAGATCATCAAAAATGCATTAGTTCCAGTTAATGTCACCATCCGGTCATTATATAAAAGAGTCTCCTTAAAGGAGAAAAGAACGACCATAATGAAAGCCATCATATTCAAACCAAGCATTTCCAGTTTTGTAACACCATCAGGAGGAACAACAAGAAAGATAAAATAATATAATCAATAACCTTAATCATCATCGTCATCATCTTAAACAAAAGCAAAAAAGAGCAAACCGATGGATACAAGTAACAATGCAAAGCTTAAAGGAAAAAGCAGATAAGCAAATAAAGCGGTTTACTTACAACCCAATAAATCGATGCACAAGTATAAGACCCAGTAGCTAAAATTCCCATCTCCCCATTCTCAAACAATTCATTGAACAACCCACACTGAAATCTTTCCAGACTTCCAAGGTAGAAATAACTTGTTGTGGCCAAGCTTAAATGTCCAACGTTTCAATTTAAGTTTTGCTAGTTTGAAAGAGGAAGTTTGGAAATAATCACAATTTCTTTCACACCATAATGTATAAACAATAATTGCCACCATCAATAAATAAAGCCTTGACAGGGCTTTATGCTCAAGAGAAGAAGAAACAGCTAGGACTTGCTGTAAGGTAGGATACAGCAAAAAGAAATTCCCATTAGGGAGAATAGATTTAATAATTCTGAATGAAAAAGGGCATCGAAAAAAGATATGTGAATGTGATTCCTTCTTAATATGGCAAAATCTACACTCAATAACAGAACCAAGGCCTCTAGAACACAAAACATCAGTCATTTTCAACCCCTTATGATAAGCCATCCGGCAAAAAAAGTGCATAATTTAAAGAGAAACCTTTGAACCAAATGTCTTTAGACCAGTCCACTGAGGGAGAGTGAACAAATATGGCAGAAAGTATCAACTTACTAGTTATATTTTTATTCCCATCCCAAAGTATCTCATCATGTCTAGAGAGAGAGGAATATCACTAGAACAAGAGTAATTCCAACTGGGAGGGTTTGAAAGGGCCACCCATATATTATTTTCAATGATAGAGCTCAGACGGGCACTAATAGGGAGATTTAGCCATGAAAAGCATGCTTGGCCTAAAATATCATGCAGGGATCGACATTGGCACCACTGGTCGAAATAGAGAAATAAAGATGAACCATTACTAATAGAAAAAAGAATTTTTTTTCTCTGAATCTAGTGGCATATAGTTAAATTTTTCTCCAAAGAGTAGAGGAACGAGTGGATTTTTGCCAAATCGGCCCATACTTGTTGCACAACCAGGAGGCAAAGGGATTAGAATGATTTAAAACTTTCCATTGGACCTTCACTTTACTCATGATATTAAGGGTGTTCCAGGAGATTAATTCCCCTTTTCTCTCTCAGCATAGTTTGGAACCATGAGATAGTGTGCATTTTCTTACCTAGTTCACCATGGAAAAGAATTTGGAAATTGAGGTCAATTTTTTTAGAATATGTTTGGAGAAACAGCCCTAAACTAAAAGATAAGTAACCATTGATTGAAGCGAATGAGTGCAAGACCCCATAGGGGCGCACTTAGATTTCCAACCCATCAAAGATGAAATTCTATCCATAAGGGGAATAGTGATGAGTTTTAGTCTTCCCATTCAAGGCATTAAGTACTTCAAGGGGAACTCCCCCATGTCAAAATTTAAGTTTTGAAAAAGAAGCTCAGTTTCAGAGGAAATCTTAGAAAAACATAACCAGGATTTATGAAAATTGACATCCAGACCAACGAAAGTAGAGAGGGTATGCAAAATATCTTTGAGAGCATGACCTGAAAATGAATCGACTTCACCTACAACCAAAATATCGTCAACAAACAGCAAATAGGAAATGTGATAATTACCATAAGTGATCGGCTTAAATAAGCCCTTGTCAACTTTCTTATCCATTATACAAGAAAAGATATCCATAATGATTGTGAAGAGAAAAGGTGATAGAGGACACCCCTGGGAGGCGTTGGAAGAGGTGAAGTAACCTTGAATCGACCATTTAGGACAATGAAAAGGGAATACCCGTGACACATCCTTTGATCCATCGACAAAGATTTCAGAAAACCTTTTTTGAGTCTATGCAAAAGAACTTCTATTTACACAATCAAATGTTTTTTTTAGATCAATTTTTGCACAAAATAAGCTTTTATTTCCTTGTCTCCTAAAATCAGTGCAGATTTCTTGAGCAAACCCGATATTATCAACAATGTCCCTATGCTTTATAAAAGCAAATTGAGCATTATGCACTATGTATTGAAGCACTAATTTAATTCTATTAGCAAGAATTTTGGCAATGACTTTATAAATGGTGTTACATAGAGATATAAGTCGAAATCAAAAGTAGCATGTTTTGCTTTAGAAATAAGTGTAATGACACTATGTTTGAGATCGGGATCTGAGTTTTAAAGAAGTGATGAATCATGAAGAATTGCTTCATGATATTCCAAGCTAATGAAAAAAGTTGATGTAAATCCATCCAGGCTCGGGGATTTGTTTCCATTAATGCTGTGAAGGGCTGCGATAATTTCGATCGACAACTCCCAAATCGCATATTGAGCACGAGAAACAACATTCCATGGAATGTATGTTTATAGAATCCGATTGAGCCTTATTAAACAAAGACGTATAGGAGTTACAAATCGCATTAGCAATCTCATTAAGATCAGTAATGGTACCATAATCTATTTCTATTTCTTTGATTAAATTCGCATTCCCTCTTTCCTTGATTGAGTGGTATAAGAACTTAAGGTCATCGTCGGCATGAGTAAGCCAATAGTTCTTGGCACGTTGTTAAACCCAAAGGCTTTCCTTTTTTTTGCAACTTCAGAGTACCGGGAATTTATATCCTGAAAATGGTGAAGCAGAATAGGGTTGATGAGGTCCTTCTCGAGAGCTAGAAGATTTTGTTCCTATTCTGCTTTGAGATGACTTAATTGCTGCTTTAATGGATGGGCATCCCAATGAAATATCTTAAAGCATTTTGACATTTTTAACTTTTGAGCGAACTGCACTATGGGTCTCCCCAAGCGACCCAAGCACCCCGCACTACATCTTGGAATTGTGGATATAGTACCAGTAATTCCTAAACATAAATCGATGATGCTTTTGATCAACCAGCTTGGAGCATAAAATCAGAGGGGAGTGATCAGAAGATAGCGGGGGAGGAACCTTGTAAAAAGAGTGAGGAAATTTTTCCAACCACAATGCATTACGACTCTATCCAACTTAGAATAGGGAGGTCGATCCTTTGATTGGAGCATTATATAACGACTCTAGAGATCCATTAATCATGCATCATTAACACAATTCAAAAGTCGATAATCAATTTGGATGGATAGCCTTACCTCCAAAATTTTAGGTGGGAGTAAAGCACGCGTTAAAATCACCCAAGCGACCATGGTAGCACCAAAGCTAGAAAAGCTCTAATGGAATTCCAAAGATCTCTTCTATCTGAAGCATCGTTATGCGCATAAATCTAAGTTATATAGAAATCCGAGATCCAGAAGAGGAGACTAACCCATGAATAAATTGAGATGACATATGCATAGGTGTAAAAGAGATATTTTGAGTTCCATTTCAAAAATAACCAGGCTTTGATCAAAATTCTTTTAGAAGGAAAGAGTTTTAATTTATTGCCGTAGAGGTAACAAGAGAGTGATCTCTGTTTGGTTTCTAGAAGACAAAACATATCCGGTGAAACCACTTAATAATTCTTGACGGTCTTGTGGCCTTGACAATAAGCCCCTCACATTCCAACAAATTTTGGAGGAGCATTAAGAAGTAATGAGATTAGTGATTCTTCCCCTTCTTCTTAACCTTTTGAGCTAAGGAGAAGGAAGATGAATTGGTCTTTGGCATAGTTTTCCCTTGGTTTGATTTCCCAAGGGATTTGGATCTAAGATTTTGGATGAGATTTTCAATTATCTTCATATGAGAGGCTATAGCGAAACGGGTAGTGATGCTATAGTTCACGTTTGAAGTGGAGGTGGTTATGGCTTCATTCTCATCCTCGTTTGAGAGGATGTTGATGTCTTCTTGCTCGGGAGAGGAGTGATTGGGCTGGGAGCTGATTTAGTTCATTGAGGGGAGTAGAGCTGTGAGGAGGAGGAATTTCAGAGAGCATAAACGAACTAGGCATTTAGGTCATTGGGGGGTCTTGTAGTTCGTTAGGTGGTGGAGAAGAGATATTCTTTTAAATATAGTAGGATTCCCCATGAGGTGGGGTTTGATTACTGAGGCTTGACTTGATGACAATTATTGATGACTTATTTCTATAAGAGGAAGTGGGCAGCGGAATGAGAAAAGGTTGAGCACTTCCCACAAGCTTGAGGTTTCAATGTATTGGATTTCACCTAATCTAGTCCCATTCAGTTAATGAAAACAAAATCGGAAGGGAAGTAGGATTTGAACACAAATCGTGCGAAAGTAAGTCTCGATCTAGTAGCGATTAGATGATGCAGGGGAATACCAATCTTGCTAGCAACTTTAGATAAGCCTTCTTGTTCTAGCAACACGGGAAATTAGGTAATTTTATCTAAAGTGGAATATCAGAGAAGTTTTCTTTAACTGGCCGAAAGTCCCAGGACCATTTCTTGAAAATGAAAGGTCTTCCATTTAAGAAACATGGACCATTGTCCAAAACCGCATCAAAATCTTCCTAACAAGAGAACTTGAGCAGAAAAAAATCTCCCTCAAGTGTGAGTAGATCGAAATGTCCCTTGAACACCCATTTTTTCTTAATAGCGACAAGAGTGATCCATAGAAGGCTTCCGATAGCATGACCAACTAGGAAAGCTTCAAACGTTTTGGTCTCTAGTTCAGCCTCGGAAAATAAACATCCTCTCTCGAAGGAGTATAGATAAGGTTAAGAGTTTTGTCCATGGATAGATGGTTGAATAGCTCCTTCCAGTTACAAGTGGAATGGGGCCTCAAAGCGGGAAGGGGAAGGCGTGACCCGAGAGAAGAGGGGTTCCCAGAGAGAGCAGTGGGTGAGGAGCCGGAAAGGATGATGCTAAACCGGGATCCATAGTTGTGAATGTGGAATGGAGAGAAAAAGAAAAGGGGCTAAATGCAAGTCGGGAAAGTAGAAGGCCAGTCCAAAGGAGGGACAAGGAGGAAACGCCTCGAGCAGTCGGACCCCTGGCCGAGACCGGAGGCCAGGGACAAGAAGGAGCTACGGAAGAACAAGCGAAGCGTACCTTCAACCAACGCCACCGTGCAGAAGAAAAATTGGAGCTTTTCGAATAGGAAAAATGGGAACCCTAACATTCGACCCACTTTTGTGAGATAACTGTTAGCTGGCTCCATTAAAAAAAATCTGATTTTTTTTTTTTTTTAAATAGAGACGGGACAAGACATGAGAAACGGCACCGGCAGGTTACGTAGCCGGAAGTCTGAAGATGGCAATTTCATTTTATTATGTTTTGCCTCGTATAGTATAATGATAGGCAGATGCTTCAAGCAATTATGGGCTTCACATTTTATTTTAATTAGGGCCAATTTAAAAATATGTATATGCATTTCTATGTATGTTAAAGAGGCTTAGCAGTTAATTCATTCCACCCAGTGCCATTAAGAATATGAGATCTCTGTATATTTCTTTCTATATATAAGTGAATTTAAGTAATTACACAAGCAGTTACTTTATCTTTATTTTATTATAATAAATAGAATTTTATCAAGACTTAATATCTCGCCATAATTTATAATGCTTGATTAATAATTTTTACATACGTAATTTTCATTTAATCTATTTTTATAAAATTAATTTCTCAATTAATTAAATTTTAAATATATATATATATATATATATATATATATATATATATAATTATTTTCTTGTGAAATTTATCATTTATGTTTCATCTTAAATCTCATGCCGTCATCTCGCACAAGAAGTCGAATTGAGTGGAATTGAGGAGAAACCAAAGCTTTGGGACCAACAAGATATGCACAATAGCCAGTGGTTGATTTTCTAGCAACGATCATCATCCGTATATGCATGCAGGACAAGATATTATTCTGATAGGGATATTAATTAAGGAGTGGTATATCATTCAGCAAATGCTTGTTTTGGTGAAAGATAATGCCATATATTTTATTTGGCCAACGAATGCTTGTCTTTGGACGTTGCTATTGAAAATGTTATAAAAGAAATTATTATTTCAAGAAATTTTAGTGTGGGTATATATATATATATATATTACAAAAAAACAGCTTTCGGAATATCATCCAAGGTTGATAGATCAATTTGAAAATATAAAATTTTCATTTTCTTGATGTAATTAAAAGATAGTCAAAAATATAATATTCAAATCACATTGCAGCACTATCGCACAAAATGGGCCTTAATAATGACTTATTCTCTACGCCATGCATTAAATAAGATTGGAGCGCGTTAAGACTTTATTATTCGCTCGCAACTCGCAAGAAAATCTATTGCTTGACTTGACTTTGACTTGGGAACAAAAATACAGGAAAATCTAGAGCGAGTACGAGATAGAGATAAATTTTTTTACACTATCACTCAATTTGAAGTCGTTTGCATCTAAAAATAAATTCATGAAGCTGTGAAATGGGAGATTTTTTATTCTGTTTGAAGCTCCTCATCGCTCTCTTCCTCTTTATCCTCAGTACATTTCTATCCACTCTCCTCCATTTTTTCCAATAACAATGCAACAGATTATGAAACGTTTGTTTGTTTCAAGTATCAACTCTCGAGCAACAAAAGCTCTTCTTCTTCTTCTTCTTCCTTCGAGCTCATGGAGCGACACCAATAAGCTTTTTTTGCTCATGGGAAGGTCACATGCACCAAGCATCGATAGAGTCACCTTGGATCTCGGCTCCATCGGCTTTATACTAGTACATCCATGTTGACCTTCATGTCATAAGTCGGTGGTCTAAATTAGTGTCTTTGAGTGTGCATAGTCGAGCTCAAAATATATTGGGCGTCATCGAGAATAAAGCGACGGTCGACGAAAACCGTTGTTGAATATTGAGATTGAGGGTATAAATATTGCACAATCTAGTTAGCCGTCGGCGATGTATCGATGTCGATATCATCTGGGAGAAAAGAAAGCTACGATGATATCCGTTATAATTCGTGAAATTGATCATGTCATTAGAAACTTTGAAATATCGAAAACTCAAATGAGGCTATCCATACAAATTGGTTGAGTATCAAATAATCGGAAGTGGCGGCAAATCGAAGTTAAAATCACAGGCATTCGCCTAAATGGCTCCGTCGATGAATAAACTTTACCAGCATTAGGAATATCAAAGCGGTGAGAATATAAATATTGCGCGACTTGATGATCAACCGATCAGTGATCAAGGTCGATGTCTTTGCGCATATCGAGATAAGGAGGTGTCGGCCTTGAAATCAGAATGAAATTGATTGCGTTGTTAGCTTGAAAATATCAATCTATCAGTATTAGCTCGATTGGACAAGTCGACCGAAAATCGAGAGGTTGGAAATGATAACGTCATTTTATTTGAAATTGGCTGATTTGGAAACTTGAGCAAGCGGCTCCGATCGTGAAGCGAGTCGTCGTTCTTTTGGCGTCGGAATAACCTTACATTAATATATATTTTGATTACCTAATCATGACAAGTTCATATCAGGCTTAATTAAATGTTTAAGAAATTAATTTAAAATTCTGTTTAATTTTAATGACCCAAATTAAGCCCCAAAAACCTGTGAACCACTCGTTCCACTAGTTTGGACCTCCCTCTCCCTCACGCAAATGACCTGACCCGGTCCAACCCTATTTTGTCTCTTTCGGACCAACAGCTCTCCCTTACGCAGCAAACCCGAGCCTGCCTCCCTCAGTCGGTCCCTCTCTTCACACGAACCTCCTCTTCAAGCTCGGATCTCCTCCTTCCGTCAGCCGTTCCCATGCAAAATCCTCCTCTTCAACGCATGCAAGAGCACTGCCATTTTTCTCAAAACCAAACGACAAGTGGTATTTTTTTCCCATTTTTCTCTCCTCTCCCAATTTCTTTGGATCTGAACGCAAGAAAGAAACTCAATCCTTTCATTCATCTGATTTCACTCAACCGCAAGCCCTCATCCTCATTTGTTATAGCATCATTTTTTTCCTTGATCCAAAATCGTAGGCAAGCTCACCAAATGACAAAAGTGGTATTTTTCCATTTTCTTTCCCTCTCCCAATTTCTTTGGATCTGAACAGAAGAAAGAAACTGGCACAATCCTTTCATTCATCTGATTTCACTAACTTCCTCATCCTCATTTCAAAGTTGCCATAGCATCAGCTTTTTCCTTGATCCAAAATCAGGCAATCCTCTTTCGTTTTTCCCTTCTTCCCTCATCCGAAAATCCAAAACCCATTTTCCTCTCCTTTCCCAAACCGAAAAAGAGTCAGGCAAGTTCTTTCTTTTTATTCTTCTTCTTCCTCTTTTTTCCTCTGTTCTTCCATTTCCTTTTCCCTATTTTTTTCCCTCTCCAAAATCGAAAAAAATCCTTTCTCTTCCACTTCCCTCTTTTCCTCCTTCGTCTACTTGAGCAAACGCATGAATTCAAATGCCCTCATTTCCTAATCCAATTTTCAACCGTTTTAATCTGAAAGAACATCACATTAAGTTCTTGCTTTCAGATCACTTTCCACCGCTCTTTCAATTCCATTTTGCAGCAACCAGAGAGGAACACCATCATTAGGCAGGCTCCTCACTTGGTTTCCGACATTACCCATTTTCATCCCCTTTCAACCTTTCCTCTTGCCGCAGCCAAAGAGGAACAACATCATTAGGTGGTTCCTCTCCAAGATTTCCAACTCCGCCTCTTTCGATCATTACAACGCGTGAAATAAATAAGTTAACATATGTGATATATTTATAATATATATATATATATATATTATTGTATGATGAGAAAATTAATAAAAGACACCATATATATTGGTGTAGAAAAGTTCGATATTGTTAGATGTCATGCCACAAAATTTTATCACACATAGAGAATGAATATATATATATATATATATATATATATATATATATATATATATATATATATATATATATATATATATATATATATATATATATATATATATATATATATATATATATATATATATATATATATTCACTGCATTTTTCTTTCTTCGTTTAAAGGCCTGCCATTAAGATGTGACGAGATGGAAATCAGCGCGAAGACACCAGCATCATTAGGCATCCAGAAAGCCAAAACACTCGACGCTTTGGGGATGATCCAGAGCCAAAACGTCAAACCTTTTGAATTAGAAAATTGAGAGAATAAAATGAACCGGCTTAAAAATGCTATGCAAGAAAACCTACAGCTAAATTCAAATTAAAAACATCAAACAAGAATAAAAAGAGGGGAGGGAAAAGAACATACAATGAGTACAAAAGAAAAACATTAAATCAAAGAAAAAGAGGAGAAAATACATAAACAATGAAACAACATGAAAGTGCAAAGTCCAAAAATCAAGATTAAAGTGCAAAAATAAATCAAACTTGGAATGATATTCATAAAGGATTTAATGCGCCATTTTAAGAATTGAGAATTACTTGAAAACTAATCATAACTATAACACAAGATTCATATGAAGAACTAAATAAAGCCTTCATGGACATTGAAGGAAGACATGTTCTTGTGAAATAGTTATCAATTATTTGCATAAGCAGTTAAGTAAGCGGGTTCTCTTTTCTTCAAACTTTACAAAACCAAACAAGCTTTAGTTGAAACCTGGAGAGGCTGATAGCAAACTTATAAGAGAACTAATTAAACAATTGCAAATTAGAGGATATCAAAAGAAATATGAATCTTGATTGAATATCAAATGACCAGTAATTGATGATAAATCTAAGTGTCCAATTTCAAATTGAAAATAAAGGTGCGCAAGTGATTTGATAGCTTTTTCACAAGCACAAGTTCGATTAGGAAACTCATGATCACTCATGAATGTAGCCTTTAAAAGGATTACTTGAATCATATTTGAAGTTATATTTAAAGCACATGAGAATCATGATATATATAAGTGCTTAGTTCTAAGATTAATGGTATTCAAAAGAAGTTATAAAGGATTTACAATGTAATTTACTAGCTTGGCAATGAGTATATACAAATTCCTTCAATAATCACTTAAGTTACACTATGTGATACATTTAGTGAATCAATAAAAATTCGTATAATTTGAGTTAGAGTTATGATAAACTCAATGCTCATTTATAGAAGTAAAAAAATCGGTTCTTTTGATTTAGAATAAAAGCTGAAAGTGGCTAGTTGATAAAAACTTGAAAGTTCTTTGACTGCTACATGTCAAATGATATTTGAGAATTGAAAATTTCAACAAGCAATCTAAGTGTGAGTAATATTTTAAAATTTTACAACACCTTCTATGCCACTGAATTAGCAACACATCATACAAGTGAACAAAATATGTTGATTAAGGCATTCTTAAATACAACCATAGGCCCCCTTATTATGAATGCTTAAATTCAAATTTTTAGTGCGCATTTGTTTCCCTATTTAGTCTTGGGATTGGTCGTTAACAAAACCTAAAATTAATTTTGAGAATTTCAACTTAATGAAATATCTAAGAAGCTAAGTCATCGTGATGTAGATTTGATTCTCCGGAGCTAAATAGAGTTGTGATCTAAAGTTCTCAAATATATCTGATTTAATCAATTAACTACCCTGATAATGGCTGTGTTGAATGGTGACTTCAACCGGAGTGGATACTTCTATCAAAATATAGTTCTAATCTCAAATCAAAATAACTTAAATCAAGTATTAATCTAAAAACTAATTAAATGGAATTTAATCATTAAAAGCTTAAAGCAAAGCTCAATCTATCTACCTTCCACAACCTGCTTATTTTGATGTAATAAATTAAGAAAATTAGCTAAAGCAAATGTCAAATCAAGCATTCTACTATGTTCACTCTCAATCAATCTCATACTAGTAAGGACGTGGCCCGTGTCCTCTAATTGCATGGCTTGGCCAGTAGGCCCCATAGATGATGTAGTTATGACCATAGTCCTCTGATCGGGTGGTTTGGCCAGTCATGCTCCATTATATTATGATCATGACCATATCCTGCATGCTCCCCAATGGCTCTACCCTTTAAGTTATGAATCATAGGGTATAGTTGATAGGGAAAACAATCTTCTATCACCTAAGGTAGACTTAAGTCTGTCTCCTTAGACAAACACCACTCCAAGTCTACAAGGATCTCTTGGACGACATAACCCATGTGTTGCTGATATGGATCCTTCGGTCAGGTTGGGTCGACTACCTCCTCTGACTAAGTAGACTAGGGACTAAGACAGCCCGAGATGATGGAACCATGGGATTTAGATCGGGCATGCCATCATTCCTACAACCATCTGGTTTAAGCTGAAATGATGAATTACATAATTTTAAATTCTAAAACTCCATATGCTGCTACTATATGCTACACATTTAGTGATTTAACAACTAGCCTTAATTGAAAGTTCTCTCTCACTTATTGAGAGGGGTAATTAAATATAGGGGCTTACGCCTATAGGAAACCTGGAACCAGATCTAAAGTTCTCACCAAATGAAAATGAAATCTCTAGGTAGTGTCTTATCTACTATTCCATCTGCCTTCCCAAAATTACATTGATACATAAACCATACTCTCTTCGATTCAATTTTTTGAGAGGTCGGTGAATTTTTGGAGCCCAATATCTAATCCACTTTCTTAGAGGCTTAATCTCACCACAACAACCAGCGAGATTCCTCCAAATCTCTCTCACTTGCGGCGATTGCAATATCTCATTCTGGGCACCAATTCTTTTCATGGAGCATTTCCTACCAACCAGAGCTCCGAGCTTATAGCTCTCAACTCTAGCAGAAATAATTTCTTTGGTAAAATCCCCTCTGCCTTCTTCTTCTTGTCGAAGCTCAAATACCTAAACATCAATCATAATAACAACAATAGTGGCAACATCCCAACTTCACTGGGAAATCTTTAGTGAATTAAATCTTTCGATATGGTGGACAACAATCTCGAGGGGAGAATCCATGAACAACTCAGTAGCCTTGCAAATTTAAGAACTTTAAGTTTGAGTTTAAATAATCTGTCAGGCATCGTTCCTTCTTATATCTATAACCTCTCTCACTTATGCATGATTTCATTATCACAAAATCATCTCACTGGTGGCCTTTCCTCCAACATCGCGAGTACTCTTCTACACTTAGAAATCCTATATTTAGGTGGTTACATGCTCAACAGATCTCTAATTCAAGCTCTCTAATTGTACCTGTGTAGTTGAGTTGAACAAAACCATTTCAAAGATAGCTTCCACGATCTTGGAAATATGTAGAATCTCAACATCCTTAACTTAGAAATCAATGAACTTGAATATGATGATGCGTAAAAGCTAGATGTTTCTTGATTCCTTAACCAACCGCACTGACTTAAAAGTGCTTGGGGGTGGTTTGCCAAAATCTATTGCCAACCTTTGGATCCAGATTAACGGACCTTTGATATAACAGCTCGCAAATCGGAGCTGAAATGCACCAAATATTGCCAAAATCAATTGAAAAGATCTCCGATCGATGAATAAACTTCACCATTGCATTTAGAACGTCAAAATTGATCAGAATATAAATATTGCACAATCTAATGGGCAACCGATCAAATGATCGAGTTGTCAATGTGCCAACATGCATATCAGAGTCGAAAATGCGATATCCAAACAACCTCTGTTCATAAAATTAGTTATGTCGTTAGCTTCAAAATGCTGAAACCTACAAAATGAGATTATTAACGCTCAATTCAAACGAGTCTACATGAATGTTGAATGATCGAAAGTGATAGTGCACAAATTGAGGCTGAAATACACTCAATAGTGCAAAAATCAGTTGAAACAATTTTTGATCAATGAAAGGACTTTGCCATTGCGTTCAAAACATCAAAATTGGTCAGAATATAAATATTGTATAATGACAAACAAACAACCGATCGTATGTCAATATGTCGATATATCGAGTTGAAGGCCGCAATGATGTCCAAATGACCTCGTTTAAATTGATTGCGGTCATTTTGAGACATTGAAATCTATCAAATGAGACTATTTGCACTCAATTTGGATAAGTCTGCGAAAAAATTAAGCGGTTGAAAGTGATAACTCGTATTTTGAGCTGGAATTGACCCAATTTGACAATGACTTAAACTAAATGACTTCCGATTGAGAAACAAACTATGCGTTGCATCTGGAACATTAGAATAACCCAAAATTAATATATATATATTAACTATAATTTATTGACATAAAATTAATTTTAAAATGATTAAGTACTTCAAAAATTAGTTAAACTCATTTATGCCTTAAAACCGTTCCTCTTGGCTCCATTTCCTCCCTCAACCGTAAAGAACCACTCTCTCTCATTAAAACTCCTCCAAAATGATGCAAAAGTACCCCTCCACTGAGAATCTTCCCCATTTTTTTTGCAACTCCTATTCTATCTCCTTGCTCCCAAGACACGACAACCACTACGCTCTCCAGAATCCGAGCTCTCCCTGTCTGATCGAGGGCAGCACAATCCCTCACAAGCTTTCTCTCTCAAAGGGAAGCATCTCTATTCTGCCCAAATCCTCAATCCTTCCCAAGTTATAGCAAGAATAAAGGTGACTGTGCTTAAATTTCTCAATGAGTTGTCTTCTCCAATGCCCCAATATCTTCTTTCACACTAATTTGCAAAATCAAGTAACGCGGTCTTGGGATGTTGAGCGATGTTTCTTCCATTTCCTCTCATTCTTTTGGAAGGAGGCCATTCTTGTGATCTAGAGATACTAATGCCTTCATCGAGTGTGGAAAGTCATGGATATGTGTTTCCGGATCTTGAGTCGGGAAAGTTTGTAACACAGAGCTCTTTATAAGGCCTGTGATTCTCCTAACTATTTTTCTTCTCATAATGAAGTTGTGAGGCAGTTTAAGATGTTGTTGCTTTGCTTCTTTGCACTCAAACTAGTCATCATGGCTTCTAGTAGAGGTGAAATCATTGGGTGTTTGCAAATAAAGGAGAAAGAAGGGGATATAGTTGATTTCTCAAAGCTTGGACCTGCTGGTTTTGCTATCAACGGAGACTTGAATATATCAAGCAAGCTGGGCTTTCTTTCAGATGCTCGATACATTATTATAGTTGAGAAGGATGCTATTTTCCAAAGATTAGCTGAAGATCGCTTGTTCGAAGGCTACGGATGACGACTTTGCAGCAGTGAGGAATGCGCTCCGTCCAACTCCAACTTTTGAGAGTGAAGAACATTTATGGATAGAATATAATGCTAGTTTGAATATACAAGCTTCTCAGTCTTGATATGACACTGAGATTCTACTAGTCGAAGCATGAATCTTGATGTCAAAAGCAAGTTAATCCTAAGTTGAAACTAGTCGAGAGCAAGCACTTAAAATATCATTAGAAACTTTGGGATATCGTTAAAATCCTAAATAGCTCTTAATGGAGTGTTTATAGTCAAATCGAGCATCTATGAGCGGATCTAACAAGCTCAAGATCTCATAATTAACTTCATTTGAGCATTCAAATACTTAAAATACATCAAATGATCAAATGAGTTATTTTGAGCCATCCAATGGACTGAGTGGTTCGGGTGCATTTATAGAAATGACACTCCCAATCTATAAATAGCCCTCATTCTTCACATGAGGGGGGCCCAGAGAGAGAGATCTAAAGCTTGAAAAATCCTCCAAAATAATCATTGCCACCACTCGGCCGACCGTTGGTTTACAACCGCCGCCGCCATGTCGGGCGCGCGATCCTCGCCATCGTCAATCTCATCGCGTGCCACCATCGACGTCTCCGGCAACCATCACTGGGCATTTTAGGTGCCGCGGTCATCATTCGTATCGCATCCGATCATCATGCCGCCGGTCACATCACTACCATGTCACCACGACCATACCATCTCCACTGGTCACCATCATGAAGACCTTCACCGTCATCAACGATCCCATTGTTCACCATCATCTACTAAGCTCACTGAGCGTGATTATATATCTTGTTGTTTGATTCTAATTCCCATTTCTTTCTCTATCCATTCGTAATCCGTTATCGAAAAATTGTACTCAAAATAAATACATAGTGAAATTTTTTTTGCTAGCCGTGGTTTTTATCCTATTCCTGAGGTTTTTTCACGTAAAAATTCTGCAATTTTTTTATTAATTCTTCAAATATATGTGCGTGTGCTGAACTCCACAACAAAGCTAAGATGTAAACTCTTAATCTATCGCAATTGGTTTTCTAGCACCATAGTTTGGGCCGTCGTGGAATAGAACCCTCAATCATAATTTTTTGTGAACACACGCATTATGGCCAATAGGCAATACTAACAACTGGGCCTCCCTCCAACTCCGTCACTCTGAAACCAATCCTTGAACCAAGGATGTCAAGCTTCCTCACTCCCCACGATAGGCATGACCTTGTCGGTGAAGGCGTGAATCTCTTTAGAAGATGGGTATCGAATGGAAGAGTCTCAAAATGAGATGATCCGACTTTTGCGAGTGACAACCAATCTGGCAAACACATCTCCCCAAGATCGATCGTTAGTGGAGGTCAAAATGCTAATCTCCTCGGCGAAGTTACTCCGCAGAGACCGTGATGCGTCTCCTTGACACTAGTTCTACTCATCCATCACGCGCACTCAACCACGCTAATCCACCAATTATTGGTAGCTTGACACATTCTCATCTGTTGATTTGTCATGTTATATTATGATGGCTTAATGCAAGACTAATTTCACCTTCAAGAGGAAATCATCTTCCCCTCACGCGGCTATGAGGTCTCACCTTTAGGAGCTATTCTTCAACATCCTATTCCGTAGGTTTCAAGCTTAGAGCATTGATTCTATGATGGGGCAAGACCCATATGAACATCGATCATTCTGAACCTATGCATATCCACGAGATTTTGACACTATTTTGTCAAGTTTTTTTAGTCACCCTAAGGGCAGCCACTGGTTCTACTCCATTCAGGGGATCTATCCTTTGTGAACTCGCCAAGTTTTTGTGGAGCAGTTCATTGCAACCAAGGATCTTTAAAGATTCCTCCCATCTCTCAACATTTATCAAAATGAGGGTGAATCACTTAAGGAATATTTCCAGAGGTTCTCTTTAGAAGTTTGCCAAATACTTGGAGTAGACCCTGAACTATTAAGAGGAGTTTTCATTGGAGGGTTCCATCCAAGGCCTTTTTACTCATCACTAATGCGAGATACGATCCACTCATATACCGACTTGGTCCATCTTACGGAAGCACAAATTTTTGCCGATGAGGCCATTAATGCCCATCGTAAATAATTTGAACAATCCATAGGAAAACGTAAAAGTGCCCTAGGGAATGCGGACCGACAGTCTCATTAAAAGAAGCAACAAGGCAGTCGTGATCTCCCTCCACGATCCTCACATCAACGACATGAACCACACCAGAAAAGGAGTACACACCACTGAACACATCTCACGTTAACATCCTGATGGCTATTCGAGATGAAAAAACCATTAAGTGGCCACATCCACTGAAACAAAATTTAGAAAATTAGGAGCAATATTGTCACTTTCCGAGTTGTGGACATACTCGAGGCAACTAACTCAAAGAAAAAATTGAGAGACTCATTCAACAAGGATATCTATGTTGATTTGTGAATCAATCGACTCAAGCAAATATAACTCCAAGCGGGGGGAATCATCAAATAATAAAAAGTCATCAAAGTTGGAGAAATTGAAACAAGCAGAGGACCAATACTATCTAATTAAGTTCTCATTACCATCTCAAGAGTATAGTTAAAGAAATCTCGTATTGATCATTCCATCACTTTTAATGACTCAGACTTAGAAGGAGTCCATGTTCCTCATCAAGATCTGCTTGTCATCAGCGGATTGATGACCCATGCTATAATATTAGGAGAATTTTGATTGACAATGGGAATTCTGTTGATGTCTTATTTTACTCCACATTTCTTAGCATGGGCTTGGTTTGGGAAAAGCTCACTACAAGACCATTATACGGGTTTAATAATCACCCTGTATGAGTAGAGGAGATAATCACCTTCTTGTTGTCCTTAGAGAATTTCCTCGACAAGTGACTTATTTAATCCAATTCATGGTGGTCAAGTCAGATTCAACATATAACACTATCTTCGGAAGGCCTCTCCAATCAATTTTTGGTGCCGTCACTCAATATCTCATCTTAAGATGAAATTTTCAACCCCCGTTGGGGTTGGGGTGGTCTGTGAAAATCAACAGATATCACAATCATGTTATCTCGAGATAAGCTCCCATCACCTTCATCAAAGATTTTAATTTTGAGATGAAGAAGTACCAGAAAGCTTAGTCGTAGAAGACTTACTCTGTTGCATTATCGATGACCAACCACTATGAGCGAGCAAGTGGGATCTCTGCTCTCAGAAGAACAAAGGGAAAAATACATAGACTTCTTGCGCAAAAATCAAGACATCTTTGCTTGGAGTCCGATGGATATGCCGAGGGTCGACCCCAATGTGATCATGCACTCTCTCAAGATTGATCCAACATTCAAACCGATCATCCAAAAGAAGCGTAGTTTTGCACCTGATCACCTCCAGGTTATTGAACAAGAAGTTAACAAGCTCTAAAGCGATTCATATGAGAGGTACATTACCCTACATGGCTAGCAAATGTTGTCATGGTTAAAAAATAAATGGAACATGGAGAATGTGTATTGATTACACTAACCTTAACAAAGCGCGAAAGATAATTTTCCTCTTTCGAATTGATCAATTGGTCGATGCGTCGGACATCAAATGCTCAATTTTTTGGATGCTTACTCGTTACAACCAAATAAAATGGACCCAACGGATGAAGAAGCCACAACATTTCAAACATACAAAGGTTTATCTTTATACCAAGTTATCGTTTGGGTTAAAAAATCTTTGGTGCTACCTATCACGCTTTATGAATAAGGTTTTAAAGACCTATTAGACAGCACAATAGAAGTATATATAGATGACATGTTAGTAAAAAGTTTGGAAGAATCAGAGCATATTCTTGACTTAGAAATATGCTTTAACCTTCTTCGATGTTATAACATGCGACTTAACCTGACCAAGTGTGCCTTTGGGGTTACGTCGGGAAAATTTTTTGGGTTTATGGTAGCCCACTGTGGGATAGAGGCAAATCCCGAGAAAATTGAAGCTCTCAAAAATATGACTCCTCCAAAGAATATCGAAGAAGTTCAACATTTGAATGAAAGAATTGCTGCCTTATCCCATTTCCTAGCTCGTTCTAGGGATAAATACTTGTCATTCTTTAAAATATTAAAGGGAGCTAAAAATAATAATTTTTAGTGGACCGTTGAATGTCAATCTGCTTTTAAGCAACTAAGAGAGTGTTTAGCATCTCCACCCCTACTATCCAAGCCTATTCAAGGAGAGATGTTATACTTATATATGGTAGTCTCTTCCCATATGATAAGCTTAGTTTTAATGCGAAAAGAAAATGGGATACAATGACCAACTTACTATGTCAAAATTCTCTCTAATATAGAAAGTCATTATCCACTTGCGATAAAGAGGCTCAGCCTTAGTTTCTCGAAAATTGCATCCATACTTCCAAGCTCACTCTATCGGTGTTTACACTCATTTATCATTAAGGTCCATTCTATAGAAACCAGAGGCATCTAGGAGGTTAATTAATTGGTATGTACAATTAGGAGAGTTTGATATCCATTTCCTACCTCGGCCTGATATAAAGTCTCAAGTACTCGCAGACTTTATAGTGGAATGCACTGCCCCAACTCCAAATGAGCTATCTACTACCATGCCTTTGTCTCCTCAATGGACCCTCTATGTTGATGGAGCTTGAAATCTTGGTTTGAGAATCTTACTTATTTTCCCAACAAATACCTTAGAGTATGGACTTACTAAAATTTTTTTGCAACTAATAATATGGTTGAATATGAGGCTCTCATCATAGGGTTGAGACTTCGCCATCGATTCAAGCTCAAGACTTAGATGATCCCGACTCTCACTTGTCATCGTTAAGAAACTTTAATACTCATAATCCTCACAATACCTCAACTTAGTAAAGTCACTTCTTTCCCATTTGAAGACACATCAAATCATTCACATACTACGAAAGAAGAATACTTGAGCTGACGCTCTCGCTATGCTTGCTACATCTACTACTTGAAGAAATATATTTTCCAAGTATCCAAAGGTCATGAGTAATACAAGTAATTAATGAGATAAATGAACCTTCGTGGATGGACCCCATCTGTCTTTTCTACAAGAAGGGACCCTTCACGAAGACCTACAACTCATCTCCGAAGACAAGCTTCAAACTTTATTATTATCGGAGGTGAACTATACAAACGAGCTTTTTTTGGGCCATACCTCAAATATATCTCACCATCGAGGCCATTCATTAGAGAGGTTCACTGGGATATGTGGAGAACACCTAGGAAGGCTAGCCCTTAAAATTATAAGGCAAGGGTTCTATTGGCCTATGATGAAACAGACCTTGGAGTTCACAAAAAAATGTGCAAGTTGTCGTTGCACTCTAATCTCCCTCACATGCTGCATACAGAGATCTCATCCATTCAAAGCCCATGGCCTTTTTCTCAATGGGGAATTGATATCATGGGACCTTTTTTGATGCGTGAGAACAAAGTTTATCATTTTAGTCTACTTCACTAAATGGGTGGAAGCCGAACCACTCGCTAAAATCACGGAGGTAAATGCTAAACAATTTTTTTGGAAAAATATAGTATGTTGATTCGGTCTTCCTGCAAAGATCATCACTAATAATGGAACCCAATTTACTGGAAAAGTCTTTACATCCTTTTGCAAAGATCTTCATTCATCTACATCTTAGCATCCTCAAACTGGGTTGAAGCTACCAAGGACTATACTAAAGGACTAAAATGCATCTTGAGAAAGGGGGCAATGGGTTGATGAGCTTTCTAATGTTCTTTGGGCTTACCACATCGCGAACCCGGTGAGACACCATATAACTTGTGTTTCGCTATTATAAGTAGATATCGAGGTTCCAAGTCCAAGAGTTCAATTATTTGATCATGATGGTAATGAAAAACTTCGGACCTACTCCCCGAAACTCATGACATGGCCCTACTTCAGACTGCTTCCTATCACTAAAGAGTAGATCATCACTTCAATTGAAGAGTAAAACCCCGTCCCATATCTGTCAGTGACTTGGTCCTGCGAAGTCTCGAAGCTGCAAGCGAAGGCCCTTAACGCAAAAAACTCTCACCTCTTTGGGATGGCCCATGTGTAGTTATAGCTATGGTCAAGCCAGGAACATTCAAGCTCAAGGATCCAAAGGAAAAAACTTTACCTCGAACTTGGAACACTGAGAATCTCCAAAAATATTATCAGTAATTATTGCAACTTTTATTTTGTCTCGTTTATCATTTCCTCTTCAAACTCATATATGTATTAAAATCATCTTATGATTATATCACCGACCTTATCAAAGTAATAAATTTATAGCTTTTCTTTCAAGCTTGTTGCATATAAACAATCTCCTTCATTTAATCCTCCCACTTGAAAATTACGTAACTCACGTTGTATCGCCGGCATGATCAATCCCATGGGGACTTGATCAGACCTCTTCCATACAGGTAAAAAGCCAAGTAACACTTTGGCTAATATGTAGGATAGGTCAAAAGGTCATTGGTGGATATTCCACGGCCTCTTCCATATGTAAGATGAATACTAAAAAAAGGTCCTTGGTTGACTTCTCTGGCCTTCGTCATGCAGGTTAAGTTGAATAATATTTCGACCAATCACCCCGGATAGGTAAAAATAAAATAAGAGCATATCATCTAAAAAAAAATTTTTTTTTTCATTGATAGCACTAACATGGTGATATAAGAAAGAATCAAAATTCTGATACAAAATAATAACAATGCATAGATAAAAGAAAAAAAATGCATCCTCAAGTGATGCTACATGATATCAACGTCCTCCTCACCACTAGGAGATGCCTCCTTGGACTCACTCTCGACTCCTTCATCTCCTGAATCTGACAAAGAGTCTTCAGATACTTGATTGGGAGATAGATTCTCAATACTAGCTCCAGTTTTGTGATGTACTAAGCAGATTCCTTTTAGGAACCCTCGGATAAAGCCCTCCTCTAAATATTGGTGTGCCAAGTCCATCACTTTAACATCAAGAATATGATTATGAGCTTCGGACATGGGTTCAATAGTATGATAAGCAGGAGTTCTTAAAGTCTTCCACTATCTTCAAGGAGGTTTCATTCACTTCTGCTTCTAACATTATAAGATCCTTCTCAGAAAGATGATCTTGTAATGTTTTCTTCTCCAGTTTGAGAGCTTTCTTCTCTGCTTCAAGTGCCTTGAGTCTTTTCTCTTCGGCGAGTCTCGCCCTCACCTTAATCAATCATCAGTGCACTCCTCCCTAACACTGAGAGAAAGAAGTCGACATGTTTTTAGCTCAGTTCTACAGTTAGTGATCCTCAAAGTCGCCACTTCTTTGGCCTTAACACTCATCTTTTGCTCATCCTTGCGCCTTGGATATTTTACTTCACAAATTGGTATTTCACTCATCTAGAGTGACACCCAAATGAGCCATCAGCCCTAATACTTACAAAAAAAATCATCACAAATATTACACAAAGAAAAAAAGGAAAAAAAAGAAGACAACATACTAATTCATGTCATTGGCGTCCGGTGCATATGTGCTTTAACACCTCTTGAGAATTTTGGCTTGAAATGAACTCCCCATTATGAGTTGAAATAACTCGGAGGCGGAGGCGAACATCTTCTCCATGATATTTTGACATAGTCACTGACATGTCTTTTTTCTTTGAAGAAGAAACATTTCTACCGTGATTTCTTAACGGGCTTTTTGAAAGAATTCTGTGAATATGAGGAGACCTTTCATCACTTTTACCTGATCACTTCAGTGGAAGAGCATGAGATCTCCCTACCTGGATGGAAAGGCCAACCTTGAACATTCTATCTTCAATAATATATTTGTGATGTAACTTTCATAAGCTTCTGCATTAGGAATATTGAGTTGTTAAGATTTCATTCTCTTGATCATCAATGGATGCGGAAGGTCATTCAATCTTCTATCTCATTTTCACAAAAAAAGGATCCATTAGACCAATTTCTAGATGGATCTTATGCTAAAAATTCTATCCAATTTTTTATATCCCGATAAGAAACACGTCCCTGAGCATCACATGTGAATCTACACATTCCACACAAATATTTGATGTTCAAAGTAACACCACGCTCTCTAAAGAAGACAGTCAAACCAACGATGATCACTAAAGCTCGAAATGAAAATTGTGACAAAGCTACACCACATATTTTAAAAATCTCAATCAACTCAGGAGCCAAAGGGAATCAAAGATGACAAATCAGGTCAATCCTCATCAAGTACGTCAAAGAAGAAAGCACGGGACTGATGGAACAATTTGATAGTTCATATAAAGATGATGGACGAACTAAAAGAATTTTGTAGTTATTTAGTTTATTAATGCACACATTGCTAGGCTGATAACTCAAAATTATAGGCCTAATATAACCTGAAGGCTAGGTCATCATGCGCATCCTTCAACGAGTCCAAGAAAAGAAGCATAAGGTTGAAGATATATGTACACTTCCTAACAAGTCAATGTGGACAAATCAATTCAATCATTCATTAAGTCCATCAAGTTTAAAGTTAGGACAGAAGGAATTCTAAATCTCAAAATAAGAAAACCAATTCCTCCATAAAATTGAGCAAGCATGAAGATGGGGGCACAAGAAATTTAAACCTACAATAACATAAAAGAAAGAGATCTTCAGCAAAGCCATTGAAGTAGAGATTATATGGTGCAAGAACTCTTATCCATCCAATGAGTTGATCCTGACAAATTAGTTAATCCTGTCATTTAACATGTCCAAATAAGGCATCATACTAATGACAAATCCTACCAAAGCCACATAAGCTATTGAAATCGAAGTTAAGTGATCCAAGCTCTATGGGCAGCCCAAAGGGCCAACCAATTTTCAACTAATGGACTCACTCCATGCACGAATCACATTTATTGGGGGGCATTTGTTGACCTCCATGCATGATACATCAGTCGAGTCAAGCTTAAAATCCAAAATCACGGACCTTTGATGTACCTTCGAAAATCGAGGCGAGATGCACCAAACATCATTGAAATCATTCAAAATGACCTTTGATCGATGAACGGACTTTGCCATTGCATTCAGAATATCAAAATTGATTGAAATATAAATATTGCACAATCTAATGAACAATCGATCAAGTGATCGAGTTGTCAATATATCGACACGCATATCAAAGTAAGGAAGCTATGATGACATCCAAACAATCTTCATTTATGAAATTGGTTATGTTGTTAGATTTAAAATTTTGACACCTACCAAATGAGACTATCCACACTCAATTCAGATGGGTCTACATGAATATAAAATGATCAAGTGATGCAAATCAAGATTAAAAACTCAAAGGTGCAAAATTAGTTAAAATAATCTCGATCGATAGCCTTCACCATAATTGGACATCAAAATTGGTCAAAATATAAATATTGCACAATTTGACAAGCGATCAGCGTCGATCACATTAATGTGCCATATCGAGTCGAAAGGCTGCGACGATGTCGAAGCGACTTCCATTCATGAGATTGATTGCATCGTTAGTTTTAAAATATTAAAATATATCAAATGAGACTACTCGCACTTAATTTGAACAAGTTTGTGCAAAATTGAGCGGTCAAAACTGATAACGCACATTTTGAGCTGAAATTAACTCAATTCGATGTCGACTTAAACCAAATGGCCTCTGATTGTGAAACTATGTCATTATGTCCAGAATATCGAATAACCCAAGACACACACACACACACACACACACAATATGATTTCGATGTAAAATTCATTTTAAGAGCGGTTTAGTGTTTAAAAAACAAGCTAAACCCATTTATGCCTAAACTCACATCCTATTCCCCTCTCGCTACATTTCCTCCCACAATCATAAAGGCTCCCTCTCATTAAAACACCTCCAAAAACAACTAAAAAAGAACCCCTTAACCACAAGAATCCCCTCCCCATTTTTTTGCAACTCCCATTCTATCTCCTTGCTCCCAGCTGAACGATAACCTCCATGCTCTCTTGCGAATTCAGAAGCTCTTTGTGTCTTGAATAGAGCAGTCACGATCCATCACAAACTTTCTCTCTCGAAGGGAAGCATCTCTGTTTTGCCCAAATCCTCAATCCTCAATCCTTTCTAGGTTTTGGCAAGAATCAAGGTGGCAGTGCTTAAATTTCTCAATGAGTTGCTCCAACATCTGCAATATCTTTTTTCGATTTGCAAAAAAATCAAGTAAGTCTTTGTAGTGGTGCTTAGCGATGTTTCTTTCATTTGCCCCTATCATTATTTTGTCAAGAGGTCATTCTTGCGATCTGGAGATACTAATGCCTTCATCAGAGTGTGGAAAGCCATGGATATTTGTTTCCAGATCGTGAGTCAGGGAAAGTTGGTATCATAGAGGGAGCTCTTTTATAAGCTGCTCTGTGATTCTCCTAATTATTTTTCTTCTTAGAACAAAGTTAACAGGGTAGTTCAAGATATTGTTGCTTTGCTTCGTTGCACTTGGACTAGTCTAGGAATCATGGCTTCTAGTAGAGGTACAATCATTGTTTGCAAATAAAGAAGCAAAAAGGGGATATAGTTGATTTCTCGAGCTTGGACCCTCGGTTATGCTAATGAAGACTTGAATCGCAAGCTAGACTTTCTTTGGATGCTCGATACATTATTATAGTGGAGAAGGATGGAAATATGCACCTGTTCAAGCATTACTTGCCATTACATCATGTTCATGGGATTTTAAATGTGTTGTTTGCCCCTCTTTATGCTAGAGCTGTGGTTGAATTTATGCCAAAATTTAGTGTAAGAGATGAATGTGCAACGAGATAAAGATAAGCTTAAATGCATGGAAATTATCTGTATATATGTGCTGCTTCTATTTTGGTTTCAAGTAGTGGTATGAAGATGGTTGTAATACACTACTCACTACATTCAATAGGGCATATCGAGTAAGCCAAAAAATTGTTAGATGTCGTTGCCTTATGCCAAAATGCTGTTAAAATCTCGTCAAAATTTGAGACTTAGAAAAAAATGAGGCTTAAATATGTGAAAATTATATATGTTTGCTACATACATTGAAGATCTCACTAATGCTCAATAGAGCTTAGTGGGCATGAATACTCGGCCATGGTGTTGCAAGACACCGTCCGTTATGCTTAATAGAGCATACCGGATAGATCAAAACAGATATGATGTAGCCCCCTATGCGGGGACAATGTCAGAGTACTGCCGAAATGCTGCCAAAATTTAGTTTGAAATTCAAAACTTAAGCAAATTTAAAATGAAAATCATTTAAACTTAAGTTAAATAAAATATGCATAATAAATATGAAAATAAACATTAAATCAAAAAGAAGAAAAGGAAGAGTGCTCATAAAAAATTAAGAAAGTTGAAAGCCCACCCGAACATTGAGCCAGAATCCTTTTCTCTTTTTTTGAAGTCCTCTAAACTCAAGCAAATGATATGAAATACAAGAAACCTCTCCTTAGCCTCATTTATAGAAATACAAAGAATCAATGTGGGACCCATTCTTATTAAGACTTAATTCCATGGTATAAAAGCAGTTCGCTTTTTTTCAAAATCCTCAAAATTAAACAAGCTTTAATTAAAACTTGGGAATCAAATATTAAATCCACAAGGGACTTAGGATGAACTTGAAGTCTAGTTATTATATAAATATGAATCTTGATGAGTTAAGGATAAATCTATGTTAAGTTGATGTCTTTGTATGTGAATAGAGTTTCTCTTTGATATTCAAAGTATAAATTCACAAACGAGTAATCAATATGAATGAAAGTAATTGAACAATTGAAAATTAGGTCTGATATGAAGTAGAAATCTTGATTGAACATCAAATCAAAGCACAAAAGATCCTCTTTGAATTAAGATATATTCTTCAAATATATCTAGGTAAATTAAAGAAAATCAAAGAATTCATAAGGGATTCATAATGAAATTGAAAGATTGCAAATAGGTATGATCAAGGAAATCTTGGAAAATATTTGAAGCATGCTATTTGTCTTATTAAATACTTAAATTGAATCAAAAAGAAATTGAATAGAGTTCTTAATGAGTTTGAGGATTGCTAATAGATATAAATGAAAGTCGATTGAAGGTTCAAAATTAGGCAACTTTGAATAAAAAAAAAAAGAGGACAACAAATATTATTTCCAAGGGGTCTAGTAAGCTACTAGAACAATTTAAAACACCTTCTACGTCACCGGATCTATGACTCTTTGTACAAGTAGATAAAAGGCATTGTCTTAAATTTTGAATATAGTTCAAATGTATTAATTTTGCATAAATTATGGAGCCAACTATCACTTTCAAGTGATTCAAAATTTATGCTATAATTTGAAAGAAATGAATTCTTTTACAAAATATAAAGTAATCTTCAATTCAATTTCAGATTCCAAAATTTGCATAAGTATTCTAAACACTTGCATGGGACGAACTATGCTAAATGTTTAAAAAGTGTTTGAAGATGTTAGGTTGCTTCCCGCTTTGTTCTTAGGGTAGTTCTTGGTTAACAAAACATAAAAATCTAATTATTATAAGAATTTCAACTTATTGAAATATATGAGAAGCTAATTCTATCATATGACAGTAGATCTGATTCTCTATTATTAAAATAATAGAGTCGACAGGATCAAGAAAACTCATAAACCTCGATGGTGGTTGTGTTGAATGATGATTTTTTAAGAGGAATACTTCTATCAAAATGTGATTCTAATTTTAAATCAATTAACTCAAATTAAGTATCAATTAAAAAACTATTTAAATAAAAGTCAATCATTTAAATCTTAAAATAAAATATAATCTATCTACCTTCCACAAATTATTTATCGAAGGTGATAAATTAAGAAAACTCTAGCTCACGAAGAAGCTAATGTCAAATCAAATGTTATGTTATATTCACTCTCAATCAATCTCATGCCAGTAAGGACATGGCTCATGTCCTCTGACTGCTTGGTTTGGCCAGTAGACTCCATAGATGATGCAGTTATGACCAGAGTCCTATAATCGGGTGGTTTGGCTAGTAAGGTTCCATTATATTACAATCACAACTATAGCCCCTAGCTCCCCAATGGCTCTCCCTTTGAGGTGCAAATCATAGGGTACACTTGATAGGAAAAAAAGTGCTCTATCAACTAAGGTAGATTTAAACCTGTATCTTTAGACAAACACCACCAAATGTCTATAAAAATTACTTGGATGACGTAACCCATATGTTGCTAACAGGGATCCTTTGGTCAAGTTGGGTCGGCTACCTTCTTTAACTAAGTAGATTAAGGACCATGGAAGCCCGGGATGATAGAACCATGGGATCGAGATCGGGCACGTTATCGTTCCCCAACTGCTTAATCTAATATTGATGAATTTTATAAATCTAAATTTTAAAGTCCACATGTTCATTTATTAATTATTAGATATATAGTTAAGATTTAAATAGATAGTCATAATTTCAATAAAGCCGATCAAGGGTGAAATATAAGAAAATCTATCATATATCATTTGATTGATTGCTTGATTAGATTGTTATGAAGCTACACCTCGACAACAATAGTTGAACATTCGAGAAATGAAAACAATCATGAGAATGTTATTAAATAAAATAATTAATGATTTTTTAAGGGTTTATTCATAATATATATAAAGAAGGATATTGAAATATATTTAAATGTAGAATCAATGAATAATGATTTTGTTATAAAAAACATCAAACATAATTTATAAATTAATCATAATGACTAGATTAAAAAATATTTTTAAAATTTGTAAGTTATTCTTAGCTATTTTTATTTAATTATTATATTACATTTATTTGATTTAAAATAATAATAATATAATTTTAATTTCACCAAAATTTGATTCATCCATTGGACTAGGTGTGTTTTTTTATCTAATGTTTTGCCCAGACATTTACATTTTCAATGATACATCTAGCATTCGGCTATACATCATACATAAATGATTTTTTTAATCATAGCATAATATAATGATATGTATCTAATATAGTGAAATATTTCAATGAAAAAAAAAATACAATGGGACATAAAATCAGTGTGGTGGGACACTGCAAAAGAGGAATATTCTTTAGCAAGTATATACCTACCTTCCTTCCATAATAATTAGTGTTTTCTACTTTTACGAATGCTGACTCGAAAAAGTGAAAACCAGTGTTCATCCATTGCTTCTTCAAATCTCTTAAAATAATACATAAAACAAAAAAAAAATATGACTTTGGTGACCTCTCTCTCTCTCTCTCTCTCACACACACACACACACACACACACACACACACACACTCAGAGAGAGAGAGAGAGAGAGAGAAAATTTTAAAAGTCATTCATATTGGTAGGTTTATTTTTTTTTGGAAAGATTGAGGGCATTGCCCAATATATTAATTCCAAAAGAGTAATAAAATACATGTGTAAACTAGGGAAAAGAACAAACAGCTAAAAAGCAAACATGGACAACAGAGGCCATTGCTCTCAGCTCCTACAAGTGATCAGTAAGAACAGCTCTTACAAAATGAAGGAAAAAATGATTAGAGAAACTTTCAGGAAAAGAGAATTATAATAAAAAGAGGGGACTCGGACCATCAAAAACCAGAATTATCTTGCTAGCAGATTTCATCAAAGATGATGATGATAAGCAAAAGAGAGTCTGTGATTGCCTTCCAGGCCATCTAGTGGAGCCACATAATTTGCATATTGAGTAACTTTGGAGCCACAAGGGAGTCAAAAATGGTCCAGTTCGAGAAGGCCCTCCAAGCGCATCACAACAAATTGTAACCACTGGGTCATCATTGTCCAGCGAACAAAATCCAAAGGCCAGGGGAGAGAGAAAATCAAAAGCAAATACAGAATTATGGTGGTTTGAAGTTCCTCCACTGCTTCAGAGTATCGAGAACATGGCCAGGCCATGTTTCCTTGCATCTCCATCTTTGAAGTTTGGCCGAGACCCTTTCCTTAATTAAAAGACAAGAGCGCAAAGACAAACAAGTAGAAGAGAATAATGGTTATTCCTTTTTAAATCGAATACACCATGATAGCAATAATCGATAATGCAATCTAGTAATCACCTTCTTTGGAGCTATCATCCTCAATCCAGAGTACTTGATGCAAGGAGGCCGGCATTAGGAAGAAATGGTCATTTGGGAGAAGGGATCTAACCAACTTCATAGAGATGGGGCATTCAAAAAATAAATGATTATAAGATTGAGGAACTACAGACATAGTTAATTGTAGAGCCCAATGCATTTTGATAAGATGTTAGAAGTTTTAAGCCCACCCAAGAGTGCAAGCCAACAGTAGAGAGCATAGTTAATGGCATGACCCTTGAACCAAAGTTCTTTAGACCAACAGACATCCGGGAGGTGATCAAATATAGCAGACTTAAAGTACTTATTTGATGGTGAGCTGCAATTATACCAAGCAGTAACATCCTCTCCTCCCCTTATAGGAATGGACAAAATTTTGCTAGTTAGAATGGGGTAAGCACAGGGAAGTGGGAGGTAATTGCCACCATTTACCATTTTGAATAATAGAGCCATGAGCATTAACAGATCCAAGTGGGGCATTTAGACCCCAATAAGTTGATAAGAGAAGAATCACCACACCAGGGATCATAGAATAGTGAGAACTCCTTGCCACTTCCAATCTGTAGGAGAAATTTATCCTTGAATTTGGTTGCGCTTTATGATGGATTTCCAGATGAGGCTTTCAGGAGATGGGTACCAAACAGATCCATATTTTGAATGACACCACTTTACAAATAAAGAAGCCCCAAACTAAGTTTCCAAGTGATCTTTAGTTTACAAATTAAATTTAGAGAGGAGAGATGAGTCCAACACCACCTTTCTCTCTAGGGAGTCGTCATCCCACATATAGTATGAAGTTTCTTGGACTCCCCATCATGGTAAAAAAATTGTCGTGAATGAAAAATACGCTTTATAATACCTTTATGGAAATGGCATGTAACTAGTAAGCTAGGTAATTATTCATAGAAGATGGATAAGTTAGAATCTACCTCTCAAAGAAAGGAACTTACATTTCCAACCAACCCCCAAGATTGTAATTTATCAAAGAGTCCATTGAAGTATGCCAACTTGATAATGCTGACTATGTAAGCCTAAATACTTGAAAAGGAAACTTGACAAATATCAAGTATTTGAGTGCAATCATCAATTTTTTTACAATACTTAGAAAAGAAGATAGAGGATTTATCAGAGTTAACCTTCAACCCAAGGTAAGACTTAAGAGTATTGAGAGAGGATTTGAGAGAGTGTAAAGTGTCCTGAGAGGCCACTCCCATAGCTAACAAATCATCTGCAAAAGAAGGTGGGGAAATGTTGCAACTTCCATAGGAATAAGGAGTGTAATGGAGAATATTAACTCTCACAATGAGACTAGAAAAGGTATCCATGGCTATAGTAAAAGAAAGGGAGAGAGAGCACAGCCCTGCCTCAACCCATTTGTAGAAGTGAAGTAGCCTTTAATGCATCCATTCAGTAGAATTGAAAATGGAACATCCACAATACAAGCCTCCACCCACTTGGTGAACCTGATAGGGAAACCTTTAGCAAGAAGTCTATGCACAAGGAGTGTCTATTAACCTTATCGAATGCTTTCCTGAGATCAAATTTAGCAAGAAAATATCCATTGCACTTAGGGGAAGAGAATTCATTGTATATCTCATATGCCAGAGAAAGATTATCACCAATGTCTCTTCCCTAAATAAAGGCAGACTGGGCTTGGTTGATAAGCACAGTAAGGTCTTCATTCTATTTGCTAAAACCTTGGCGGACCTTATAAATGGTGTTGCAAAGAGATATCATTTGAGTGTTTTACCTTTGGAATCAAAGTGAGCAAGGTGTGTTTTGAGGGAGGTTTTGAAGAAGTGTTGGATAGCTTTTAGGAATAGGTTTCCTGTAACATTCCATGTTTCAATAAGAAATTTGGAACTGAATCCGTCAGGACCCGGGGTTTTAATCTCACTGATACGGTGTAAAGCATGAAGGATCTCTTGATCTTTAATGTCAACAGACAGCTCGGCCACTTGAGAGGGAGAGAGGCAATCACCCTTGGGAATATCCTGAAGAGGAAGGATTAGAGAGTTGCTGCTATTAAATAGAGTGGAGAAGTACTTACTAAATTCCTCAACAATCAGGCTTTGTTCACACAATCCCATTTGGAGACTGAATTTCTCTAATGAGGTTGGAGTTCTTTCTTTGATAGAATAGTATAGATATTTCAGATCATCATCCGAATGAGTTAACCAATGCTCTTTGGCCCTTTGCTTGATCCATAAACTCTCCTTATAAAGGAGATCAAGGTATTTCATTCTAATATCCTTGGCATCAAGAAGGAGGGAGGGGTTATCAGGGTTAGTTCCTAGCTTATACAGAATGAGTTACTGATTATTTCTAGTGTCATCTATTTGTTGCTTAAGGGAAGTGGGTTCTCTGAACATTCCTTTAAGATCCCACTTCACTTGCTTTAGTTTATAGGAGAGGACAAATGGGGTCCCTTGAGTATAACAACCCCAAGCAAAATTGATAGCATCCTTAAACCCAACAAAGATCATAGAATTTTAAAAGGAATATGTGAGAGGGAATAAAAGGAGACTGAGGAATGATCACCAAGGGTGAATGGTGAGAGAGGGGGGGGGAGACTTTATAGTGAGAAGAGGGAAAAGATCCAACATGAGTTACAGGACTTTATCTAGTTTGGAGAAGATGCTCACTGACTGACTGTAAAGAAAAGACCAGAGCTTGATAATTCTAGAAGTTCACAATCATTGATGCAAGTCTTGAAGTCAAGAGAATTGTTAAGAGAGGTAGGAATTCCTCCAGCTTTTTCTTTCCAAAACAAAGTGCAGTTAAAGTCGCTCATAATGATCCAAGGGTGATCGAGATTGTGTGCAATTTCTCTGAGGGAGTTCCAAAAAGAGATCCTGAGTTTGGCATCATTATCTGCATAAACACAGGTAAGGTAAAAGGGAGAGATACTTGTACCCAAGATGCAACCATGAATGAGCTGGTGGTTCCTAACAATCGGGTCGAAAGTAAGCTTGTCAGAGTTCCACTTAATCCAGATTCGACCACCTTGAGAATAGTCAAAATTGGATACACTAGCCTCTGGTTTGAACATGTCAAGGTTTTGAAATGAGGGGGAGGGGTATGGAGAGTAACTTTGGAGTTTAGTCTCTAGAAGGCACAGAAGGTCAATATGGGATTCCTTGATTATCTGAGATGAGCATCCCCGCCATGAAAGATCACGACGCTCCAACACCCCAAGAGAGGTCAATCATTGAGAGAGGAGGTTGGGAGGGCTTTTGCCCTTCTTTTGTTCCCCACCAGTAGGGTTGGGTTTGATGTAGATTTGGTGGAGGTCTTTTCTAATGAGGATTACCATGAGTTTTGTAGACTTTGTCAAGCAATAATTGTTGATTTCCACGGGACCGAGAGGTAGCGGCTGATCGGTGATGACTCCTGATGATGTGGGAGCCCCAACATCATCCACCTGGGATATCAATATGATCCAAGGTGAGAGAGGTATCCACATTCTGATCAATCTGGTTATCAATAGGAGGGGATTGAATGGGTGGTTGGTTGAGATCATTTATGGTCTTAGACGAAGAGGGGATGTCAGCTCGGTCCTTCATTGTGGCCTCCTGAGGAGCAGGAACTTCCAGAGAAGGATTAGGAGTTGCAATGATGATATGCTCATCTTGGCTGTGAATTGGGATTGGTGAAAGAAGAGGCCAATCTAGATCCTTTCAGAGGAGCACGACTCTACTACCACAATTTGCCACACGAGGATAGGATTAGAAGGGCGCTTCATCATCATGATAGAAAGTAGTGCATTTGGAGCATGAAGATGGTTTCCAGTCATAATGGATGTCCTGTTTAAACTCCATACCGTTAAGGTTGATGGGAATAAAGTCTAGGAGGGGGGAGGAAGTGTTAATTTGTACACAAATATGAGCGAAGGTAATCCTGGATTTAGAGGCCATGAGGTTATCAACAGCCAGAGGGATCCCTATACGGCTTGCAACTTTTGAGAAACCAGCTTCATTCCACAGACAGAGCGGGAAATTAGGTAGTTTAATCCAGATAGGAAGTTTTGAAATGAGCTCTTTGGTTGGTCAAAATTCCACACCCATTTTGGAAAATAAAGGTGGCCATTGAGGAAGCCATTGTCCCAAACTATATTGAAATCCTCCAAGTAAATTTAAAGAGGAAGAAGTCACCTTCTAGGGTAACACTAAGCTACCTTTGAACCATTTATTCCTAATTGTAGCAAGTAAGGATCCATAGTTTTTACATATGGTGTGACCAATCGAGAGATTCCACTCTTTTGCCCTTCAGATAACTCATCAGTAAAAAAGAGACAACGGGAAGGGTGGGGGGATAAAAGAGAGGGGATGTTTTTTTTCATTTTGAGCAAGGAGAAGGTCTTTCCAAACACTCAGTCTGGCAGGGGAGGAGAAAGGTTGCCCAAGAAGGGAGGAGAGAGGGGAGGAAGACGCTAGGGGAGGAAAAGAGGTGTTGGATGAAAGGTTAGCAGCTAAAAGATTCATAGCTGCCAAGGAGAGCAAAAACCAACCTCCAACCAAGGCTGGAGGTTTGAAAAGGGAAAGGGAGGGAGTGGCAGAGCAGAGGAGGAAGGAAGAGCACGAATCAAGGGGAAGGAGAAGAGGAAAGAAGGGGAGCGGCGGGAGGAGAAAAAACCCTAGGTCGCAGGGCATCAAGGTTGAGGTGGTGGTATATCTGGCAGGTTTAGACAGATTCACATCCAATTATGGGAAATTTACATACATATCACACAATTCTTATGCATTTACATATTTCACACCCAATTATTTAATATTTCCCAAAAAAAAGCCCTATCCGAGTATCCTGCCAAATATGTATGAAGCCATGTAAACTACAATGTCCTAAAGATTTGTTGATCTATTTTTTTTTTCTGACAGACTTATGTGAAGGTGGACCAATTCTACTTTTATGTGAAAAATAATATATTCTAAGAAAAACTAAAATAAAAAATTGATGTTATATAAACACCTAATGAGACTTATCAATAAATTATTATTTTTTAAGTGGTGGATCCTTGCCACCATCTTATTGTTGTTTAATCCATTTACAAAATTGTGATATAAATAATTATATAAAATTAAAATTATCTAAATCACATCAATTATATTTTTAAAGATTAGTTTATGGTGAAAAAAAATCAAT
This sequence comes from Cymbidium sinense, assembly GCA_021442155.1. Classification (NCBI taxonomy): domain Eukaryota; kingdom Viridiplantae; phylum Streptophyta; class Magnoliopsida; order Asparagales; family Orchidaceae; genus Cymbidium; species Cymbidium sinense. The sequence goes on along the minus strand of JAKCPB010000806.1, from coordinate 126,379 downwards.
TTTCTATATATATATATATATATATATATATATATATATATATATATATATATATATATATATATATAGGTATGAATGACATGTTTATTCAATATTCTTTGAGAAGAGAAGATCATAGGCTAGGAAGTCCAATATAAATTGATTTGGGAGTTCAAACCAATGTTTATGACATGCACTAGCTTTATTAGTGATGGTGTATGCATCGATTTTATTGGTGATAACGATTAATAAAATGAGTGGATACATATATTAATGGCCATACTATGCATGAGTTCTAAGTGTAAAGCTATTCATCAACTTGAGCATTATCATCTTTGCAACACTTAATTTTATACTTCTCTTTTATTGGTCAATATTTTGGACCATAAAAGCATTGCACATCTTATCACCATCTTATAAAATTTTTCCATCCCATGCATTCCTCCTTTTCAACCATCCAACTTGAATTCAACTAAAACATCCCCATCTATTTTGGCATCACATTGATCAATAGATTCAAGACCCAATGTCACAACCCCAATACTAGATCTTTGACAAATAAAATTACACTCTATGTATTCTATTTTAGATTTACTCAAGCAGTAGCTTTTAAACTTTAGGGTTAACCTCTAAAATTCAAGTTTCTCTTGTACTCTCTAATATTATCAATAAGAAGAATATCTTTAGAAAAAAATACACCAAGATAAGTCATTCCATAAATGATTAGTAAGAACCCATAATTAAAACAAAAAGATATGAGCTTAAAGTTAATCCTTGATGTAATCCAAATGGAGTAAAAAAATTACTTAGTTAATCCTCCTTATGTTTAAACACCAATAACACCTTCAATACACTTATCCTTAATGACTTGAACATAAGCAATATTAACTCCTTTATTTCTAGAACTCTCAAAAGCACTTTTCTTGAAACTTTATCATATGCTTTCTTAAAATCAACAAATATCATATGTAGATCATCATTACTATCTCAACTTTTCCATCAAACTTCTTAATAAATGTACAACATCCATGGTATATCTACTTGACATAAAACTAAATGAATTTTGAAAAAATTGTGTCACGTAATAACTTATGATCAATTTCTCTCTCCCATAATTTTAATGTATGTCACATTAACTTAATTTCTTTATAATTTGCACACTCTCATACATCAACTTTATTGTTAAAAATCAGAACTGACAAACTCTTTCTCCACTCATCTAACATCTTTGTAGTCTTTAAAATAATATTAATAAGATTATTAAGCCAAGAAATTCTTCAATCTCCTAAGCATTTACACACTTCAATTAAAATATAATTTTATCCTAATGCTTTTTCACACTTTATTTTTTTAAACCTCTTCAACTTTAGTTTTACTAATACAATAATAAAAACAAAACTTTTTATTGTCATTTAGGTTACTAAGAACACTTTCTCACAACCATCACTAAAAATTTTATCACAATATTCGCCTATGTTGAATATCATATTCTAAGAAAAGCATTTTTTGATCTTTTTCTAAATACAAATCACTCGAACTAAATTTTTTTACTTCTCCTATCTTTTTGCTTGACTTATTTATACATGCTTATTTTGCCTCTTTAGCATCCAATTTATTATGTAAATCACAAAATGCTAAGTTCATTGCATTACATATAACATTCTTTAAATTTTTATGGGCAACTTTATATCTTTCTTAATTCTCCAAGCTTTTACATTTAATTCAAATTTTATAATTAATCTTTTTTTATTTTATCTTTTATTGCACATTTTGACTCTATTAGCAACTGTTTTTACGAATATGAGCTTTTTTTATCTGTAAGTACATTTTTTTGTACTTGTTTAATCTCACTTGTCACTTTTTTTTACATAACATTAACTTCCTATTGTTGACCTCCCCATATGTGTCATAAATCAAGATAAGCCCACAAATCGAATTCGATGGACTTCGGAGGTGATAGTGCGCAAATCGGGGTCAAAATGCACTAGACGTCACTAAGAATGGTCGAAATGACCTTCGATTGATGAACGAACTTCGCCGTCGTGTTAAGAACATCGAAATTGATCAAAATATAAATATTGCAAAATCTAATGAACAATTATTTAAGCGCTCGAGCTATCAATATGTCGACATGTGTATCGAAGTCAGGAAGCTGCGACGATATCCGAACCTCCGTTCATGAAATTGATTATACCATTAGCTTCAAAACGTCAAAATCTATCAAATGAGACTGTCTGTGCTCAATTTAGACGAATTTGTGCAAATGTCTAGTGATTTGAAGTGATAACACACAAATCGAGGCTAAAATGTAATGGGCGTAGCCGAAATTAACTCAAATGACCTCCAATCGAAGAACGGACTTCATCATAATGTTTAGAATGTCAAAATTGGTCAGGATATAAATATTGCATAACTTGATAAGCAACCGATCAAGCGCTTAAGTCATCAATGCGCCTGCATGCATATCGAGATCATGAGGCACCGACGCAAGTAAAACGACCTTCATTCATAAAATTGATCATGTTGTTGGCTTTAAAATGCCAAACTCTATCAAATAAGACTATTTGCACTTAATTCGGACGAGTCTGGGTGAAAATCGGCGTCGGCGCATTTTGAGCTAAAATTTGTCAATTTTAACTCGAAACAATGAAACTCGATCATAATTGCATTCGTTCGATAATTACATTAAATCGATATATATATATATATATATATATATATATATATATTAATTATATGCATTTTGTGAAATCCACTTTAAAATTATTTAATAAATTTAAAATTATTTAAAAATCCCCAAATTACTCTTATTTTCAATTTTTTAAAAAAATTAATTTAAAAAAAAAAACTGAAAGATACCCTCATTTTTCTTTTCATTTCTGATAACTCCCCCATTCTCTCTCACTCTCCCCTCATTCCCATTTTCTGTTTCTCTCTCTTGCATTCCACTCTCATTTCCAATTTTCGGTTTTCTCCCCACTCTCTCTCTCTCCCGTCGGAAAGAAGAAAAAAAAAGGCAAGTGAATTCTCCTCCCAATTTCCTCTCGGTTTCTGTCCAGCCCGCTGGCCTTTGCCCGCTGCCGGTAACCTGCCCACTCCGCGAACCGGCCTATCCGCATCCCGGCCGCGACCCTGCGCCTGCCCGCGCGCCGACCCGCTGCACCCGGCCCGCCGACCTGCCGGCACAACCATCTGCGATCGCTCCGCGATGCCGTGATCCGGGCCTGCGCCGTGACCTGATCCGTCTTCGCCGGCGCGCTTGCCGTTCCGCAATCCGGTTCCGCCGCCGGTCCGCCTTTCTGATTCCGCCGGAATCTCGCCCACCATTCCGTTTTCTGGCGTAAAACCTTCCCGCCGATCCGCGGATCTGACGCCGTTGTCGTTGCGCCACCGGCGTTCTGCTGCTACCTCATTCCGCATCAGCCATAAACCACCGGCCTTCGTTAATTCTTGCAAAACCGCAAGCGTGGTTCCATTCAAAACGACCGCAGCTCAAATCCTCCGGCCCTCCTTCTCCACGAAAACGCAACCCAAACCCATGGCTCACTGCACCCATGGCCCAGCCTTCAAACAGCCTAATCCACTGTTCCGCGTTTCTGTACAATCTAGCCCGATCTAGCCCATTCTGCATAGTCAAGCCGGTATGTGCATCCGCGGCCAAAACCTTCCACTTTCCTCGCCGCCATCGGAAGATATCGTCAAGCGAATTCTTCTTTTATTTCCCGCCTGCTTTAATACCCAATTTCACTTTGTCATGAATCGAAAGATCATCGTCGGAGAATTCTTTTGATTCTCGGCGTTACATGCCTATATCCCTTCCAGTTTTCACTTCATTGCGAATTGGTGGAAGAACATCGTCAAGAGGCGAATTCTTCCTTCAATTTTCGGTGTCGCACTCCCCGTAACCCTTCCTACCTTCACTACGCTACAATCGTGGGAAGAACATCGTCAAGAGGCGAATTCTTCTTTTGATTTTCGGCATCGTATTCCTTGCCTTAGCTTTTCTACCTTTCTTGTTAATCACGGAAGAACATCGTCGAGAGAATTCTTCGATTTTCGATGTCAGATCTGTCTTGGCCTTCTACCTTCGTTTTTTGAAAATCGAGGAAGAACATCATCAAGTATTCTTCAATTTTATCGCACTCGCATTCTTCGCATACCCAATCCAGTTCTTTTTATGCGCGTGCCAAAATATGTCGAATATGGGATATGTGAATGAATATATATATATATATATATATATATATATATATATATATATATATATATATGTTTGTGTTTCTTTGTTGAAGACCTCGTTGCTCGAGGAGCTGACAGATGAAAAAGCAGTTGTGGTGTCGAAAAGCCATTCTCAAAGGCGTCAGTAAAGACCTCCTGATGAAATCGCCAAAATTTTGTCTAATTTTCAGACTTAGAAAAAAAAGGGGAGAATAATTATATATTGCATTGTGTTTATTCTTTCAGTCAAGACCTCATGCTCAAGAGGGGTACGAGATGAAAACTTCTACGTGGTGTCTCAAGACAGCTTCTCACTCATGAGGGCATCAAGCAAACAAACATCCTCGATGCGACCCTATGGGGATAATGAGAGGCTACTAAAATTTGTCAAAATCTTTGACTTAGAAAAAATGGGAGGGTAAATTGATGACTTAGCACTAAATAGAAAAACTTGCAGTAATTTTAAACTAAAAGTGTTAAACAAGAAAAGGGGTAGCCTTTAAAGCAAATTTTGGGAAGAATAGAATATTTATTTAAAATCTAAGTGAAATATGGGGAGGCAAATATTAAACTCATAAATTTGGGGAGGCTCACAAATTCTAAGTTGTAATTTCTATGGCTTAAATTAAAGCGTGAAGTGAGTTCTATCTTGCAAATTCTCAAATTAAATAAGCTTTAATTGGAATTGGATTAATGCCAAACTCATAACAACCTTGTAATAAACTCAAAATCTAAGGATGAATCTAAATTGAGTTTAATAATTCTTATATGAATACGAATGTAATTATTATGCTTGCTAATAAGCATAAGTGGGGCTAAATCAACAAACACTAAAATCAGAATAACTTATCAAAATTGATATAATTTGAACATAATCAAATTGGGAGAAATCAAAACTCAATAAACTAACTAAAGAATGTGCTAAATCTAACTCAAAATGCCTTCACCAGATCTATAACTCTTGACAATAGATGAAGCGATACTAAATCAAAATCTACAAGAAATAGAAGGTGATACTAAACCAAAATCTATAAAATCATGGAGCTTTCCTTCAATACAAAAATTAAGGAATTTCATCCTAATTATGATTTTCAAAATCACTAATTTTATTAATTAGATGAAATTAGCTAAACTATAAACTCTTGCATGTGCTTTGACATGGAGATTTCAAGTGCAAATTTAATAATAAAAGGCTGCTAAATTAGAAACAAAATACAAAATCAATCTCATAATTCAAAGTAAAATTACCGAAATTACGATACACCTGCCACGATAATATGTTGAATGCCTAAATTCAAGTGTCGAGGATGTTAGTGGGTTATTTCCCTTAGTCTTAGACTGGTCCGTTAACAAAATCTAAAAAAACTTATAATAAGAGTTTCAAATCAGTGAAACATCTAAAAAAATTGATTATGTCAGGTGATAGTAGATCTAATCCTTTGTTAGTAGCTAAACAGAGTTGATAGGTCTAAAGCTCTTAAACACATATAAATTAACCAATTTTTCAAATCAAATCAAATAGCAATCTAAAATGGCTTAAATAAAATTCTATCATTTAAATTTAAATCGAACATAATCTATCCCTTCCATAAGTGTTTATGGTGACAATTTAAGAAAACTTTAAATCAAAAAGCCAATGTCAAATTAAGTGTTTTGATATGTTTACTCTCAATCAATCTCAGCTAGTAAGGATGTGGCCGTGTCCTCGACTTGGCTTGGATAGCTCCGATGAAGCGATTCGACCAGTCCTCGATCGTGGTTTGGCCTCGACTCCATTACATTATGACCACGACCATAGCTATGCTCCCTAATGTCTTTTCCCTTTGAGTAGTGAATCATAGGGTATACTTGATAGGGCAAACAACCCTCTGTTAGCTAAGGTGGACTTAAGATTATCTCTTTAGACAAACATCACCCCAGGTCTACAAGGATTTCTTGGACGACGTAACACATGTGTTGCTTATGAGGATCCTTTTGTGAGGTTGGGTTGACTACCTCCTCTGACTAAGTACCGGGGATTGTATGGGATGGGAACCATGGGGTCTAGATCGGGCATGTCATCATTACCCCAAACATCCGGTTTAAGCTAAAATGATAAATTTCATAATCTAAATTTTGAAACTCTACATGCTGCTACTATACGCTACATTCTACAATCTAATGACTAGCCTTAATCGAAAGTTCTCTCTCACTTATTGGGAGGGGTAATTAACTATAAGGGCTTGCACCTATAGGAAACCTAGAACTAGATCTAAAGTCATCACTAAATGAGGATGAAATCTCTGGGTAGTGTCTTATTACTATTCCATCTACCTTCTAAAAATTACACCGACACTTTAAACTACTCTTTTCATCGAAGAGGTCAGTGGCCAATTTTTGGAGCCCACAGATTTCTGGCGACTCCATTGGGGACGGTTTCTCTTTTCATCTTTGGCTAGTCAAATTTAAGCTATAGTAACAGTGGAACATGATAAAATTAATATTTAAAATCAATTATCAATGAGATTAAATTTAAATCAATCATATTCTTATAACTAATTTATTTGTTTTGTATATTGATGGATCTTCAGAACACTATTTATCATGCATAGATCGAGCCAATATTCATCGCTAATGTCTTTCAATCTGGGATGTTGGAGCTACTATTCAATTTGATAGTGTAGACTTTCCGACCATTATCACTATAAATAATCCTCCACCAAGTGTTTGCATATTGTACACCAACCTGCATTGGAGGATGTCAATTGGAATAGCCACTACTCCGAGGTTCCTCAAAGAGAGCCTTTGTACTTAAAATATTGATTCATTTTGAGGCACCGGTCATAAAGATATCCTTCACTGGGCAAAAAGTTTCAATTATACTTGTGAATTTGACAACCCTTCCAGTTGAACCTTTCCCACTAGAAAGGTATGATACTGAAGCCTCATCTTCTAGAGAAAAAAATGAGCAGAAGGCAAAGGAGAAGAAACACTAAATGTGAGCTCAGTAGTTGTTGTCTGAATCACAAGTCATACAATCAACCTTACAACCAGAAGCAAGTATTTCTAGCCCACAATAAATTTGAAAATTTTAAGATAGGTGAAAAGGAATAGCTACTAGTGATGTTAAGTGGTATTTTTGGGCTTAACAATAGTCAACTTTAACCTTTATAAAGAAATAACATGAAACTCTATCTACTTGAGCATAGAGTTTTGAAGGTTATTAAGAAAAAAATGTCTTATGAAGAACATGTATCAAATATCAATTATCAAAGAAGCCAAAAATACTATACTACAAAAGCTACAATCAGTGGTAGTAAGAGCTCAAGACTGTTCTAAGCAATTCCTACATGGTGAACATAAGGGCACACGTATCAGAATCCATGCGAAGGTCCAGTTAAATAGGAAAATAAATATGGAGGCCAATGCATCGAGAAGAAGTAGTGATGTGAAAGCTTCTTCATCTAAAAGCAATAATCTAAAGACATCGAGAAAGAGAAATGCGATTATGTGCTCAAACCATTATTAAAGCGAGAAAATTATACAACCAATGGAACCGGTGAGTGTTTTAATCCATAATAGGTTTGACAATGAGATGGGTAAAGTGGAATACTCTTGGTCAAATCAAATAGTCATTCTAGACTAGATATGTCGACTCAACATCCGGTGAAACTTGAAACTGTATATGCAAGAGTGCATCGGGTTCTCAAAGTTGTTACGGAGAAAGGACTGATAAAATAAAAATATGAAGGTCATATCATCAAAGAGGCTAGAGTTGCTCCTTCAAAGAGACCTCCTTATACAAACCAAGATGTCTATTAATTCAAGTCTCGATGAGTATCGATGCGTGACACTTGAACCACATGTCCAAGAATCCATCGTTGAAAGGTCCCGACAAATAGGTGAGCAAATTTGGAAGCCAAAATATCGAAGCAAAATTGCCTTACAGAAAGACAATGATGTGACATCTAGACGTACTCAAAATTCCTCATGCTAAAGTATTTGGAGATGAAGTAGTGTCACTTAAAGTTGAACTACCTTCACTCTGAGTAGCCATTCAGAATCTCTCTTAAGATGAGAATGTCAATCTGCTGATAGAAGAGCTTGATGCACTTAACGAGGTCAGGCTCCAAGCTCAGCAAAATTTAGAAGTTTATTGAGCAAAGATGCTCCATTTAAATGGGACAAGGAGTGCCAAGAAGCTTTCAATAGCTTTAAAAGCTACCTGTTAAATCCACCAATCCTAGTAGCATATTTCTAAGCCTCTCATTCTATACATTTAGAGGAGTCCCTTGGAGCATTATTAACAACATAATGAAGAAGTCAAAAGAATGCTCTTTATTATATATCGGTTGGAGGCGATTGAGCAATGAGATACTATGATAGAAACCTTGTTTAGCATTGAACTTTGTAGTCTAAAAGCTTATCATTATGTTATCTCACAAGATTACTCTCATCTCATGGATCGATCGTTGAAACTTGAAGAGATGATTGGCGTCGCAAGATGGGTAGTATTGCTTTTAAATTTGATATCACATATGTTCCATAGAAAGTGAAGGGACAAGACTTATGATTTTCTTGTTGTACATCCCATCCCTGCGGACTCTTCTCTTAATGATGATTTGCCCAATGAGCAAATTATGCTCATTCATGAAAGAGAAAAATCACAAATCTGGAAAATGTATTTTGATGGAGTCTCATCGATCAAACAAGTCTAACATCTAAATTTCCCAAGAGCAAGAGCAGGAATAAGCATCATCTTCATAACACCAAAAGGAGGGATAATGAGATGATCATATGGATTGACCGAGCCAAGAGCTAATAATGAAGATGAATATGAAGCATTATTGGCAAGTTTGGACGAAGCTATTTTCATAGGCATTCAAAACCTACATATTTTTGGTGATTCTCAGCTTATCATAAATTAAGTACTTGGCATTTATAAAATCAATAAGCTTGAGTTAGCTTTCTATCACAAGCAAGTTCTTGAGCATATGAAGCATATCCAAATATCACACTAACTCGAGTCTCTCGATCCGAGAATAGTAAAGTCGATTGCTTGGCAAAATTAACTGAGGAAATGAAAAGTATGAATGGTGATTATGTCATGATCGGCATATTTACTCGATAAGTTCTAGAGCCAATAAAGTTTCAATCCCCCAGTTAGAGAGGTTAACAAATCTAACCTAAGATGCGACTCAAGTTGTTACTCATACTCTCAAAATTAACAAGAGCAAGAATGACATTGCCTCAAAATTAGTGTGAAGCCTTTGTTATAGAAGAGTCACGTGATTGGAGGCAAGCCTCATCGACTACTTTAAAGAAGGCAAATTACCAAATAATAAATCACTGTCAGCTCAAATAAAAAAAAAAACTATGTTATTCTTTCGTTAACAACACTTTATATCGTAGATCTTTTGAACAAATGTGGTTACGATGCCTAGGTGTAGATGAAGCTAGCAAAGTGATGGTTGAAGTTCATGAAGGACTTTGTGGTGCACATCAGTCAGGTCTCAAGATGGGAGTAAAAATCAAAAGGATGGGTTATTATTGGCCATATGGTGAGAGACAGTATTAATCATGCTAAGAAGTGTCATGAGTGTTAAGTACATGGGGATCTCATCCATCAACCTCCAAATCCATTACACCCAACAATAGCATCCTGACCATTCGAATGCTGGGGTACATATGTAATTGGACCTATTGATCCACCGTCGTTAGCTAGACATTGCTTCATCCTAGCAGCGACTGACTATTTCTCTAAGTTGGCTGAAGCAATTCCATTTAAAGAAGTTACTACTAACCGAGTGATCAACTTCTTCACACATAATGTAGTCTATAGATTTGGAGTGCCATGCCGAATAATTTTGATAAGTGACACGACTTTTAAAAGTGTAAGATTTATAGATTCGTCGATCGACACAAAATTGATTGGCGATACTCTTCAATATACAATACAATAGCAAATGGTTTGGAGGCCTTCAACAAGATATTAGTCAACCGCTCAAGAAGATTCTCACTAAAATAGAAAGAGAATGACATACCAGCTAGTAGAGGCTCTATGGGCATATCGAACCTACAAGATGCCATTAAAAACCCTTATTCATTGATATTTGGGCAAGCAATTCTTCCACTTGAAGTTGAGTTGCTTTCACTTTGAGTAGCCATCCACAATCTAACGAAGATCAAAATGCTTGTCTGAGAATGGAGGAACTCGACGCACTTGATGAAGTTAGATTACAAGCTCATCAAAATCTAGAAGTCTATTGAAAATTTGGTGCAACCTTGAACAAAGATGTCCATAGTTTTTGACCATACGGTGCGACCTCGAATATTTCAAAAAGGAGAATTGGTCCTGGTGCTGAGAATACCAATTATTTCTGATCGAAAATTTGGTGGCAAATTTGAGTCTAACTAGGAAGACCCTTTTGTCATTGAAAAAGTATACCAAGGAGGGGCATACCAACTTATCAACTTAAAGGGTAAAAGACCAATGCCAATGGTCGATACTTGAAAAAAATACTATACTTGACGACCACATTCTCAAGCTACAATAGAAATGCCCCTACAAGATAGGGGGCATTTTTTAGTATATCTATTTAGGTTGACATTGTGCTTCATATCGAATCCCTAAATAAACATACTCTAGATGAAGAACTTTTGGAAAATTCTCTTTACAGGGGAATTTTAGATTTTTTTTATGATGAAATCAATATTGTTTGTTAAAATTCCTTTAAAGTATGTCAATTCAAATATTGATGTATTTGTGTATTTTTCATCTTGAAAATTCTCCTAAATATACTTTAGAATTCCCCCTACAAGACAGGGGGCAATTTTTTGTTAATATCAAGTTTATTTGAGTTAACATTGTGCTATAAAACGAGATCCTCAAATATATCCCTATTCTGGTTGACATCGAGCTTTAAGCCAAAATCCCTGAATATATCCATAATTGTTACTACGAAGTTGTAGAGTCTTGCAGGAACAAAAAGAATCTATCTCTATGTAAGAAAAGACAACCTTAAATGTCAAGAAATCTATCTCTCAGATTTATCAAACTCTAGAGATCAAGTCAAAAGAACTCCCGATTTTGGATGCTTCAATCAGTTAAGTTGGGGAAACATCAATCTCTACATCCTAAGGTCTAAGACATAGATAGGTTCTAAAGTTTGAACTCAACAAGCCTACAAATGGTCGAGTTGTTGACGCTCCCCTCACTCAATAAGCCATAAAAAGGCCGCAGTGAAAAAGCCCATGTTCGTCAGTCTGATGACAAAACCATCAACCCACTATAGCTTAAGTCGAAGACTCGAGTAGGTTCTAAAGGTCGAACTCAACAAGTCCAAATATGGCCAAGTTGCTGACACTCTCCTCACTCAACAAGCCAAGAAAAGGCCGGAGTGAAAGAGCCCCTGCTCATCAGTCCAATGATGATAGTTGTTCAATCTCAAACTAGATCCAACTTAGTGATCACAAGCAACCAGCATCCAAGAGATCGTTCTACTTGATTGATAGATCAAGGCAATCTGAGAAAATGCTCAATTCAGGGTTACCTCAAATCAATCTTCATATTACCTGCAAGGTGATATTTCAATCTATTCTCAAATGATCTGATCAAGCTCAAAGCATAGATCAAAGCCTATCTCCCATCAAAGCGAGAAAGCATAGGATTGAAAGCAATTCCATAGTTCATAAACAAAGTCGATGGTCAACTAAAGAAATTTATGGTTATTGATCATTAAAGCATAGGTTGTTAGACTAATAACTCAACATTGACCTTATATAAGCGGAAGGCTATCGTCTGTATGTACCCTTCAATATCCTCAAGCAAAGCATAAGGTTCATGGAGTGCATACACATCCTGACAAGTCAATATTGACAAATCAGGTCAATCCTTTACCAAGTCCGCCAAGCTCAAATCTAGGATAGAAGGAATTCCAAATCCGTTCATGCACGGATAAATTGATTCCCCATTAGAGTCCTTCATCAAAACAAGCAGACCAATTCCTCCCCAACCAAGCACGAAGCTAGGGTTAGAGGAAACTTAGATCTGCAATGACATAAAAAAAAGAGATCTTCAGCAAAACCATTGAAGCGGAATGTAGATAGTAAGAACTCTTATCAATCCGACAACTCGATTCAAACAAATCGAGGTTATTTAGCATGTCATGAATAAAGGCATCATTGATAAATCCCAAAAGCTACAATCAAAGCCAAAATGATCCAAGTCCGTGGCAAATGGTTAATTTTCAACAAATGTGACTCTCCATGCATGAGTCACATTTGTTGGGGCATTTTGACCTCCACATACGTGTCATAAATCAAGATAAGCCCACAAATCAAATTCGAAGGACTTTGGAGGTGATTGTACACAAATCGGGGTCAAAATGCATTATACGTCACTAAGAATGGTTGAAACGACCTTCAATCGGTGAACAAACTTCACCGTCATGTTCAGAACATCAAAATTGATCAAAATATAAATATTGCAAAATCTAATGAGCAATTATTTAGCGTTTGAGTATCATGATATAACGGCGTATTGAAGTTGAGAAGGCTGCTCGATATAGAACAATCTCTGTTCATGAAATTGATCATGTCATTAGCTTCAAAACGTTGAAATTTATCAAATGAGATTGCCCACACTTAATTTGGATGAGTCTGTGCAAATATCGAGTAATTTGAAGTGATAAGCGCATAAATCGAGGCCCGAAATGTATTGGGCGTCCAAATTAACTCAAACGACCTCCGATGAATGGACTTCTCCATCATATTTAGAACATTGATATTGCGGGATATAATATGCATGACTTGAAAAAAACCGATCAAGCTCGAGTCATCGCGTGCTGCGTCATATCGAGGAAGAAGCATCGTGCAAGTCAAACGACCTCCGTTCTAAAATTAATAATGCCATTGGCTTTAAAATGCTGAAATCTATCAGATAAGACTGTTCGTACTCAATTCGGACGAGTCTGCGTGAAAAAAAATCGAAAGTGGTGGCATTTTGGTGAAATTAGCTGATTTAGGCTGAAACCAAGTGGCCTCCGATGTAAGCGACATGTCGTTGCATTCAAAATGATGGAATTACACTAAATCGATATATGTTGACTATGCATGTTTTGTGGTGCAAATCCACTTTAAAATTATTTAAAATCCCAAATTACCCCATTTTCCCCTATTTTCAGTTTTCTGAAAAAAAATTAAAAAATAGAAAGAAGAAACTATTCCCCATTTTTCCATTTCTCAACTCCCCCCATTCTCTCCCACTCTCCTCATTCCCATTTTTGTTTCTCTCTCCTACTCATTTCCTCTTTTTTCTCACTTTTTCTCTCTCTCTCTCTCTCTCTCTCTCTCTCTCTCTGTCGGAAAGAAGAAGAAGAAAAGTCAAGTGAATTCTCCTCCCATCCTCTCGATTTTCGTCCAGCCTGCCTTTGCTCCGCCGGCACATCCGCATTCCACCTGTGCTGCTCCCAGCGAACTGGCTCTACGCATCCCACGGCTGCGACCCAGACCTTTTCTACGCACGACCTGCTGCACCAAGCGACTGCTGGCTCGCAGCCCTCTTTCGCGTGATCCACTCCTGGATCGCCTGCCGCCCGCGACCCAACCCACCTTCGCCACCGCGCCTACCATTTTCGTGCGATCCTATTCCACCGCCGGTCCTCCTTTCCTATTCTGCCAGAATCCTGCTGCCATTCCATTTTTCGTAAACCTTCGCAGAGCCCGCCGATCTGTGGATCCCTCCGCCGTCTGCTGCTACCCCTCCATTCTGCACAATCTACTGTAAAATCGCTGGCTGTCCGTTAATTCCTGTAAAATCGCGTGTGGTTGCATTCAAACCATGACCGCAGCCCAAATCCACTCTGACCTGCTTCTTCTCCCATGAAAATGCAGCCCAAACCCACGGTCCACTGCACCGACGGCTCACAGCCTTCAAACAGCCTAACCGTTGTTCCGCCTGTTCACGCCCCATAACTGGCCCATTCTGCAGTCCAGCCAGTGTGCATCCCGCAACCTACAAACTTCTTGGCCAGAATCGAGAAGAACATCATCAAGAGAATTTTTTTAATTTTCGGTCGCCCTTTGCTTCAAATTTTTTCATGAATCGAGGAAGAACATCCAAGAGTGAATTCTTCTTTGATCTTACAGTACTCTTCTAGTTTTCTTCAAATGGGAAGAACATCAAGAGGCAATTCTTCCTTCGATTTTGTGTCGACTCAACCTTCCTACTTTCTACAGAATGGGAAGAACATCATCAAGAGGTGAATTCTTCTTTCGATTTTCACATCGATTCCCTTAGCCTTCTTACCTTGTTTCATTTGCAAAATCGAGGAAGAACATCAGAGGCAAATTCTTCTTTTGATTTTCTATCACATTATTTTCACCTTCGCTTCACCTTGAAATTGGGAAGAACATCGTCAAGAAGGTGAATTCTTTCAATTTCGTCACCCTTGTCTTGTTCCCAATCGCATACCCAACCCTGTTCCTTTGCCTCGCATTGCAAAGAAAATAAGTCGAATATATAATATATATATATATATATATATATATATATATATATATATATATATATGCTTTCAGATCGTGCTCTAGAGTAAAAATGAAAGATAGTGATGTGTCACAAGACAGCCGCCATGCTCAAGAAGATAAAACTTGTTAGATGTTGCTCCATGATGAAATGTCAAATTTTAAAGACTTAAAAAAAGGGAGAATAATTATATATTGCATTATATGTATTCTTTTGGTCAAGACTATCAGGTTCGGGTGCGACAAGATGAAAACTCAATGTATCAAGACACCACTCTACCACGCGCGCATGAAAGCAAAGCAAAACACCCCGATCTCAACAGGGATCGCCAAAATTTCATCAAAATATTTTAACTTAAAAAAAATGGGAGGGTAAAATGAGTAATTAGAGTGCTAAATAGAAAAACTTAGCCTAATTTTAAACTAAAAGATTAAACAAGGAAAAAAGGGATAACCTTTAAAGCAAATTTTGGGAAGAATATCATATTTATTTAAAATCTAAGTGAAATATGGGGAGATATTAAACTCATAAATTTGGGGAGGATCACAAATTCTATGCAATTCTCATGGCTTAAATTGAAGTGATAAAGTGAGTTCATTCTTACATATTCCTCAAAATTAAACAAGCTTTAATTGAAATTTGGGGATTAATGCTAAACTCATAACAACTTTGCAATAAACTCAAAATCTAAGGATGAATCCAAATTGAGTTTAATAATTATATGAATACAGATGTAATTATTATGCTAATTAAGCATAAGTGGGGCTAAAGCAACAAACACTGAAATTGGCATAACTTATCAAAATTGATGTAAATTGAACATAATTAAATTGGGAGAATTCAAAAACTCAACAAGTAAACTAAGTGAAAAAAATGTGCTAAGCTACAATCTTATTCAAATGTCTTCACACCGACCAGAACTCATGGCATGTAAGATACTAAATCAAAATCTACAAAAAAATATAAGGTGATACTAAACCGAAAATTATAAAAATTATGGAGCTTTCCTTCAATACAAAATTAAGAATTTCATCATAATTATGATTTTCCATCAATAATTTCATTAATTATATGAAATTAGCTAAACTATAAACTCAGATGTTTTGGACATGGAGATTTCAAATGCAAATTTTAATGTCAAAAAGCAAATTAGAAATGCAAAATCAATCTCATAATTCAAATGTAAAATTACTTGAAATTTGATAAGATGGGCCCCAACACTATATTGAATGTCTAAATTCAAGTGTTAGAGGATGTTGGGGTTGTTTCCTTTAGTCTTAGATGGTCCCAAGTTAAAACCTAAAAAATCTATAATAATAATAGTTTCAAATTAGTGAAAAATCTTAAAAAAAAGCTAATTCTGTCAGGTGGCAGTAGATCTAATCCTCTGTTAGTAACTAAATAGAGTTGACAAGATCTAAAACTCTTAAACACATACAAATTAACCAATTTTTCAAATCAAATCAAATAGCAATCTAAAATGGCTTAAATTAAATTCTATCATTTAAATTTAAATTGAACCCAATCTATCCAGCTTCCACAACTGTTTGTCGAGGGTGATAAATTAAGAAAACTCTAGCCAAAGGCCAATGTCAAATCAAGTGTGTTCACTCTTAATCAATCTCACTAGTAAGGACGTGGCCCGTGACTGGCTTGGCCAGAAGGCTCCAGATGAAGCGATACCGAGTCCTGACGTGGTTTGGCCCAACTCCATTATATTATGATCAATGACTCAGTATGCTCCCAATGGCTTTACCCTTTGAGTTGTGAATCATATTTTGATAGGAAACAACCCTTTGGCAGTAAGGTGGACTTAAGATTGTCTCCTTGACAAACATCACCCAAGTCAAGGATTTCTTGACGCGTAACCCATGTGTGTCGATGAGGATCCTTCGGTTTTCGACTACCTCCTCCTCGACTAAGTAGACTTGTGGACCGCGGATGGATGGGATGACGAACCAGGGATCTAAATCGTATGTCATCATTACCCAACCATCGGTTTAAAAATGATAAATTTCATAATCTAAAAAACTCTACATACGCTACTATACGCTACACATTCGATCTAATGACTAACCTGAAAGTTTTCTCTCTCACTTATGAGGGGTAATTAACTATTGGGCTTGCATAGAAACTTGGAACCAGATCTAAAGTCCTCACCAAATGAGGATAAAATCTCTGGATAGTGTCTTATTACTATTCCATCCGCCTTCTGAAAATTACACCGACACTTTAAACTACTCTTTTCATCGAAGAGGTCGATGGCCAATTTTCGGAGCCCACACTTATGAAAATCCCAAATACTAAATTCCTATAGCTTTCTTTTGAAAATACTTTTATTCGAATTTTTAAGTACCTCCATGTACTATTAAGACAACATTTTGATTTACTTTTTATCCTCCAACCCTTCTTAAAATGTGAAACTAATAGTCAACGATGGGTAGTTCAATTTTTACTCAGAATGACCTTTCAATCTTTAAAATTTAAACGATCTATTTTTTATTAAAAAAATAATCAATTTCTATTTTATTAGGTCCGTTCCTATGAGTGATAATATGCTCACACCTTTTCTTAAATAAGGTAATAGAAATTACAAAATCATAAGCTAAAATAAAACTCAACATGGTTCTACCTTCTTTATTAGTCATTACAAACTTATAGCTAGCCATCATGAATGATTTTAAAATCTTCTATCACTTTATCAATATGTTTATTTAAATCTCTTCTAATAAAATCTTTTTTTAAGAGGTATATTTATATTAATCATTTTAAGTCATTCTAAAATTTTTCTTTTAAACATACATCCTAATCTACTTAAGAGACATAAATACTTAAAACATTAATGATCTTAGCATCAATAATGATCTTTAAATCTATAGTGTTATATTCTATTCTATTAATTTTCACAATATTATTCTCTAAATTTTTATCTATAATCGCACCTATAATATTTCTAATATGACTCATACTTGAATAACAAAAGTTAAAACCTAAACTATCAATCTCTTTGATCTTCTTCACAACCTATCTTGTTTCTTGAATATAAGATATTTCTATAAACCATTATATATATATATATATATATTCATTCATTTATTTATTTATTTCATTGATTTACTTATAAGAGTACTTATATTCCAAGTGTTTATCCTAATTCATGGCTAACTTATTTTCATGCATCTCTTTATAATATGGAAACAATTGCTTATTTAACAATGCACCAGGTGTTGATGGAGCTGGTCTTGCATGTACATTTTTCATTGTATTTAGGTCATATAATGTGTTGGTTCTCTAAAACATCCTAACATTGACACAATTTATTCTTCAATAAATTTTTTGTTGATAATCGACTAACTAATGCAACCCTCCATTTCTCATAAGAGGCTTAATACCTGGCAATAACATGGTTGGATCATTCAATCAATGCCACAAAATTTTTAGATGTGCTTCAAGTATTTGATTTTAGCTCAATTGTGCTTGGATCATGACATATTTGATATCGTTGAATTTATCTCACCGACGCATTCAAATTAGCTGTAAGTTTGCTAAAATCTGGATCGATCGAGGTGGTATAGTTGAGGTTCAAGGTTATGACCCTCTTATGGTGCTTGCAGGTGTATGCAACTCCTTCCCATGAACAAAAGTGGTTGGTGATAGCAGAAGAAATTCCATGTGTTGAAGATAGCAGAAGAAAATCCACTTAATTTGTCCCAGGAATTGATCCTTGAAATCAAGCAGTGATTCCTGGTCCATTGAGAGCATTGCAGTTGCAGACAGTTGGCTGGAAGTTGAAATCGAAGAAGAAAGACACTGAAAGTAGAAGAATCATTATCAGTATATATAAAAAAAGTAATTATTAGTTGCTTTCCACGTTGTCTTGCCTTGTCTCATCATTCTATTTATAAACACTTGATCTGAATCTCTTAGTTATGAACATTTGAAGATAAGAAATGGTTTGGAAACGAAAGCATTTGAAAGTCATTTCAGTCGTTAATAAATTTACTGTATTGATAAAAATGCTTAGCTTTTCAATAATCTGACTTAATTGCGTTACTCCCAATTCGGTAATTCCTATATATGGATTTTTTTTCCTTCTTGTTATAATAGTTTTTCTTCATTTAATGTATGGACGTCAAACGCATGAACTAATTATAAATGGAATGCGATCTAAAATGCAAGAATTTTTCTTGTGAGCAGCAAATTCTTCCAACAACAAATAATTTTCTAAAGTATGCACGCCGAGTAAATAATTGGCAATTAAATTAGACTTTGTCAAAGACATGGACCATAATCTCCCCTTGAAATCTTCTCATGTTTTGCTTAGTTAGAATCATATAATTGCTTAAATAATTGGTTACTTTCACATACTTAAATCAATCGGTTTTAATTAAATAGTAAATTAATTTGTAATCTATTAGCATTTAATAGGTTTTTGATTTTATCCAAAATTTTGAAACACTAAGGGCTTGTTTTGGGATGACTTTTGTTTTTATTTTTTATTTTTTATTTTTGTTTTATTTTATTTATGTTTTGCACAAAAATAAATTTGCTTGTTGTTTTTTAAAATAAAAAATACAATCACATAAAAATATCCTAAACAAACATATTTTTAAAAATAACATAAAAATAAAAATAAAAATAGAAAATAAAAGTGATCCCAAATGGCCTCTAACTGATCCAATACTAAAATCAAATAATGCACACTTCTAATCATATATGTTAAATATTTATATTAGGAATATGTAAGAATCAAGGTTGCAATATATTTTATTATTGATGTTATTTTCTTTAATTGTTAATTTCTTATGCATTTTTATATTATCACAAAGCAAATCAATAAAGATATTTCCCTTTTATAATTTCTATAAAAACACACCTTAATAAAAATAATATTAATAAATTCAGGTATGTATAATATACAATTTATATCATAAAATTTGAGATAAAAGTTAGATATTCTTAGAATTTCTTATAAAGAATATATATTTCCATGTTAAAGTTTAAAATGTTATGAAATTATATTCACTTATATTATTTATTTAATGAAATAAATATTTGAACAATATTTTAAATAAGAACAAAAAATAATAAAATGATTCAAATTTTAATTTCTAGATAATGAAGTTGAAGATATTAGTTTTTGCTTAAGAGGAGAAAAGTAAGAGATGTTAGTCATCATATCTAAGATATATGACACAAGGAAATAGAAAATTTATATATACCTAAACTTCAATTTTTACATATATCACTCATTTTTTAAAAATGAAATGCATATTTTAAGTATAAAAGTATTAGTTAAGTAAATATCTAACTTTAATTGCTAGATATGTAACTACATAATACATAAAAATTGTGAGGTATGTAAATCTTTTTTTTTTTGAAAAAAAAGTGTAATCTCATTATTTTAAGAATAAAACTCCCAACAATGCCCATGCACACCACACTGCCTCCCCTTTACATATATCGTTCTCCAACCTAGCTCTCACCATACATTCTCCATTTGGTATAGCAACACTTTTGTTATAGTGCCACCACCCTAACAAAATCAATTGATTTAGGTGTTAGTCAATAAAAGTAAAAAAAAAAAAAAAGAAAAAAATGATATATAAAGTACTAGGCATGTATTTATTTCAAGTTAAAATATTATAAAAATAGAAAAAATGATCCAAGATAGCCGTTTAATATCTAATTTTTTTTAAAAAAAATATAAAAACTATATTTGCCCCTTAATATGTAAATTGAATGTAAGCAAATATTATTTATTTATGTTACTTTAAAACCATGAAAAATAAATATTTATGAAGATTGTGTAGAGGGAGCATGCGTGTAAACCAAGCTTACAATTTAGCTCAAATTTGACTCACTAATATGCTCACAAGTTGAGCTTATTAAGTCACAAGTTTGAGCTCAAATTACAACTTATATATTAAATGAGTTTGAGTTCAAGCATAACAATTTTGGCTCATTAGGTTGCAAAGCTCGATTAGAAATCATAATTTTTTAGTTTTTTATATGAATCAAATCCAATTCATGAGCTCCTTCTCTTTTCAAGGGACATTGGATATTTTGATGCTTTTATAATGGTAAAGCTATCAATGTCTTCTCAAACACTCCCACTAGGCTATTGCTGTTATAGCAAGCTACTATTGTGACTTCCCACACTATCTCAATCATCATCATATTCTTTTGCAAGTCATCTTCAATTCCATCCCTAGCTAGTTCCCATTCTACTCCATTAGATTTCTATTGTGACTTTTAGCTTGAGTTCATGAGTCTAGCTCGAGCCTATCATCTCTTAGGAAAGCTAATCTCGAGCTTGAGCTTGAGTTTGAGAAGGACATCAAGTAGGTGAGTTGAGCTCAGATTACCTCTAACTCAAGCTTCTTTCTATCGTTTAGGTGAGCTGATCTTGAACTCATCGTATGAGCTCGACTTATACTTGAGCTTGAGTTTGAGTTGGTCATTAAATAGGCGAGCTGAGCTCAACTTAACCTTAACTAGAGCTTGATTTGACTCATTTACACCTCTAAGAGGAAGGGTACAATCCATTTAAAATGAAAATTTTACTTTATATGTAGCATAATTCTCATAATTGAAAAAAGCCATTGATACTTATTTTGGGAGAAATTAATATACCTGAAAGTTCATTTAAAAAAATTATTCTCTTATGTATTTGTAGATTACTTATTAAAATTTATCGCTAATGAACTTGTTTCCATAAAGTTTGAATTAACCATTGTTTGAACTTAGTTCTTACCTTTTCTTCACAAATGTTGGTCACGCAATGCTTTCTCTTTTGCATGCTATATTAATTTTCTTTCCTTGATACCTTTCATAGTAAGCTCTATTTGAGAATACAATAGATTATTCTTATGGATGATTTTCTTAATAACATTTACCAAATTATATTTAAAATGAAAGATGCACTAATCTTTAAACATATTTTATCGTTTAAAACATAAATTTTAAATGAATAAGATGTAATCTTTAACAAAGACAATTTATGATTGAAAAATATTATTTTATATATTATGCTATTTCAAAATTTCAACAATTATAAAGTTAATGGTTGGTAAAAGATTTTTGAGAATAAATGGATTCATTCTAAACAATAATAATAATTTAATCCCCTTCTCTCTCTCTCTCTCTCTCTCTTCTCGGGCATGTATATCTATAAGTTTTTGTGGAGCCTATATATAACATTTGATCATTTTGAAATGATAATCCTGATTATTTGAATATAAAACTCTCCCACATATCAGTTTTTTAATCATTATATTTTTTCTAATCTTGATCATGTTCAGTTCCATTATCTTTTAAATTTTATTAGCAAAAAAACTAGTACAATTTAGCCTAAAATTTAATATTCTATAAAAATTAGAATTTATTTTATAATTCACATTTAATTAAATATTAATTTGATATACAATTCTTAATAAGATCATAAATACTTATACATTTTTCTTTATTTTATTTTATTCTATTTTAAAAATATTTAAATACATACGAAACCATTTTAAAATATTTCAGTTTTCTTTGATTTATATTAAATTCATTTATTTTTTGAAAAATCTTATATTCAAAATTTGCTAAAGGAAGGACTATTTTATTTTATTTCTAAAAAATAAGTACAGTATAAAATAAATATAATAACAAATAAATGTGGTTGTTTTGATGAGTACATTCTTAATGTCAGAATTATTATTATTATTGTACATATTTGAGTCTGTAAATAATTAAGTGGATACACCCAAATTTATTTGAAAACATTGAAATCATATTAAAGAGGGAATTAAAAATGTTTTTAAATTTTAAGTTGCATTTATTTTTCTCTTGCCAAATATTATGATTTTATAAATCCTACATTCCTTTCATAACACTTAAAATACTTTCAATGGAATACCCTTACAAATGAAAAAAAAAAGAAACAAAAAAAAAAAACAAAAAAAAAGAAAAATATCAATTATTGAATTAATAGAAAATAAATTAAAGGAAGATTTACGTACATACTAGGCATACAATTCTTATGTATTTAAATATCTAATATTGAAAGTTAGATATTTACTTAAATGATATATTTTATTTTAAAAAATAATGATGATATTTTTTGTAATATTGAAGATTGTGATGATATATATATATATATATATATATATTTATATATATCTATAAATAAATAAAATTAGATATAGATTATGTATTAATATCATAAATTAATTATCTTTGTAATATTATTTTTTTTCCAAATAATTCAACCATCAATTTTAATTAATTTATATATAATTGTAGAGATTTTTGAAAGCATAATATAGTGTATGCTTACAATGAAAATATAAATTAAATCTTTAAAGAAAATGTTGATGAAACCTATCGGATGTTATTTATGGGCATTTATCTTGTCCTTTTACACCTTTTGGACTTTTAAACTATATATTTTTAGGCCAAAACAGATATTTAGTTCAGTACCATTACCCATGGATTCAAAATTGGATTGATCCTGTAGTCAATTTTATTTAAACTTAAAATTAATTATGCTTATAGTTAGTTAGAGTTAGTCAAAATTGATGATTGAATTGCAAAATCAAGAGATTGATGGTTCTATTCAAATTTTTTATGAACTATTTGATTATAATATTAATCAATATATAATTTTTTATATTTTAATTAAATAGTTCGGTAAAAATTTTAGAGAAAATAACTACTTAATTCTATATATTCTAATTTTTAAATTCTCAAATTTCGAAAGCTTTGTCAGTCAATCGTAATTTGTAGCTTTTTTTGATCGATATTACATCCGTCGATGAACTTCACCCCAAATAGCCAATCACCCTCAACAGCTCGAAGAACATAGATGCCCACTTCAAGCAATTTGTCGCTTTGTGTATTGTAATAAATATTACTACAAATTAAGCTGGCAGAAACTTACCTAAATAGAAGGAGCACACACTTATTATTATTATTATATATATATATATATATATATATATATATATATATATATATATATATATATATATATATATATATATTCTGGTAACTTTATGAAAGTAATAACTGTGCTTTGAAGAACATATATTGCATTCACCATTAGTGCTTTATGTAAATGAATAAAAAATTGTGCCATATGTACATAAAGTTTTCTTTCTTTTTATTTATTTTATTATTCTTTTATTATGTGCTGGTGATGCTAAGTTTTAAAATAAATAGAATTCTAAAAAAATTATAATTTTACATTCACAAGAAAATATCTTGAAGTCTCCGTTAGCGCCCCATTAATGCTTGACTTTAAAAGAAAAATACAGAGAAAGAATATGATCTTGAACGAAGTGGGCAGCATAATAATTGATTATTCACCTAGAAATATATTTCATCGACATCTTGCGCGTGCTAAATATGATTGGAGAGTTGACTTGACTTTGCACTTTACTTTGCTTGACTTGGAAATAAAAAATTAAAAAAGATAAATCTGAATGAGTACGAGATGGCGATAAATTTCCTGTAAGCTCTAAAGATTCCATAGGTATCATGATGCTTTTTGAAAAATAAGTATCTTATTAATGTTAATTAATTATTTATGTACGATTAAAAAAATATAAAGTAACGTATTTAGCGAACCACTCACCTCATCGAGGTGGTTAGCTCGCCATTGGCTAGTCCGTTTAAAGGGAGACTGCTTTAGAGCCATCCCCATTTAACGGGTGACTCGCCTGCTTTCATTTTTTCTAAAAAAAATTGAGTTTAGTAGCTGAGATAATTTAGATTGTTCCATTATGTTTGAGCTATATTTTCCATTACGCTAGAAGTAATTTAGATTATTTGTGTATCATTGTGTTGATTAACAAGATATATGCTTTTGAAGATCTATAGGTTGAGTTTAAGATATTGTGTTGATTTAGGGAGATAGTTTATGAAATTGGTGAAACTAAGTGATGAAGTTCTATTAAGAATTAGCAGCATACTAAGTGAGATTTTTACTAAAATAAAAATTCAATGGTCAATATTCATTTTAAGAAAGGTTATAAGTACAATCAGTTATGAATCTCCATTCATGTATAAATAGATCAAGATTACAAGTGCAATAAAATATCAAAATAAACATACATCTCAGAAACTATCACCTACGACGATGTCTATACGCTATCACAGCACTATCGAGAGTGTAGTGCATAGGTGGCTACAATGGACGATGACCCAGCTGATAGGAGACTCCATGTGGTTCCTAATACTGGCCTCCAACATCTGAATCCATCTCTAGCTGTGATTCACCTAAAGGCACCCAATCGGTGAGGTGCAACTTCGCATGGTCGAGATGAGGCTAATAAGTTGAAGGCCCTAGATTAGAATAAGTAGATGGCCTTGCACCGTGTCTGCGATGCTCGGTAGAAAGAATATACGATGCCACGCACCCATTTCTGATGTCTAAAGGCACCCAATCTAGTGAAGGTGCAACTTCTGCATGGTTCTGAGACTGAGAACTATGCTAATAAGTTGAAGGCCCCAAATTAGCATAAGTAGATGGCCCTGCCCTCACGTCTGATGCTTGTGCAGTCAGAGTTGATGCATACTCATGTGGCTTATGCTCTGCTACGATGGGCTGGAACTGATAGTTATTAATGTGCATACGTAATCTCAAATCATGGCATCTTCTTCTACATATTTACAACCATCACGTGAAGTCACCGACATCTAAAGAAAGGCCATAAGATATCTTCAATCGCTAAGATATGCTTCACCTATATTAACCAAATGAGTAGATGTTAAAATCAAATATTTAAATGTAGGAACTTAAGAAAATTTGCAGTAGCTACTATTAATGTACATAGGATCAATCGACAGGTGCTCTAGGATAGTATGTCATTGGTAGATCAGTTGGGGCTTTCAGTAAGTATAGCGAAGCCCAGGATCTAAACCATAACATATAGTGGTTTAGGGCTTGCTTTCTATCCTCATCAACATCATCGACATGGACAATGTGATCCCTCCTACTCTCCCACATAGCTATGTGCATCTGATGATACTGAACCTAATCAGTATCAGCTTTCCCATAGCCATCAACTCTCTTAAAGTTTGGATCCATTGGTGCTGCATTTATGTGTGGTAAGCACCCAAGTACTACTCTACCCTCTTCCAACTGATAGTGAAAACACATGCTAGTCATAAGGCCTCACCAAGGAAAATATCGATAAGTGTGCGATCAAAATATCATATGGCTCCCATACAACCTACAGGTATGAGAAGATACTATTCAATCATAAGATAACATTTTCTAAAATAAAATTTATAATTTAGGGTTAATACCTGGCTCAGTAGTAGTCCATCAAGCTCATCTCGATATAGTTTGACATTGCTAATAGGCATCTGGCGCACATAGCCTTCATTCCATCTGATCAAATGAATTTTCATATGTCATTATTTATAGAATAAGTATATTAAACCAATCAAAAAATACTTTTAAGTTACTTACCTAAAATCAATGCCCAGCCCATCAAGCTCTTGAGGATAGGGGCATGTAATGTTGGTCTCCCAATATGAAGTTACTCCTAAGACTAGATCTGGAGAAGATGCGGACAACTAACCATGTTGGCCCTCCCTTGACTCATGCAACTCTCTATATAAATGAGCTAGCACTGCTCCAATTGAAAAAGTGCTAAATGTGTCCAGATCTTCTAATAAAAGTAGATACTATAAGTGTACCTCTGATCCAAAAGTATCTAGAAGCAAGAAACTCCCCAAGAGGAACATTATATATGCTCATATGTGTCTAGTGAACTCCAAAACCATCAAATCCACATATGACTCCCTATAGATTGTCCACCTCAACTACCTTAGGGGCATACATGCATTACGACCCATCATGATGAAGTGATAGTCGAGTCACTCGGATCATGACATATAGTACTTGGAATAAAGTGTTAACCCAATAACTCATTGTAGTAGTCAGGACAACTCTGCCACTGCTTCCCCTCTCCCACTACTATAAGTCCAATGATTGGAGGTTCATCTACACATAAGCCTAGAATCATCACCACGTCCTGCAAGGTAATATTCATCTCATTGACAGCTAAGTCAAAGGTATTGGTTTGAGGAGACCATTTCTCAACTAATGCAGTCAACAAGTGATAAACTAATTGAATGTAAAAAATCTGACTGACATAATCTAATCCCACGACACACAAGGCGACCATATACCTCAGGAAGATAATGGTCCACTAGCTCAACATAAGTAGATGCAAAGCAAGCTCCAAAATAATGCCCGCAAAAAAAATAAAGTCTAAATCACATCAGCATTAAAAAAAATTGCACTAAACATTAACAATTAGATGCATACCATATCCGGGTGTGCGGCCCTATATTGTTCATGCAAGGAGGCAATGTTGGGATGGAGCTCTATAGGTGTCTAGTCTGGTGCATCGTCGGTCACCCCAGCCTGCCTCCTCCGCCGACGTCTAGTCAGTTTAGTAGCTCCCTCGGCCATCGTCCCTACAACAAAACAATATAGATAAAAAAATGATTTTAGAAATATGTTAGATCAATTGTGACATAGAAAATATGCTTTAAGAAAATTCCTCCTAAATATATAAATGCAAGCTTGGTAAACTATCCTTACTAACATTCTACTACACAGGTTGTGTGGGCACGATGTTTGATAATGACCGACTAATTTACATAAGTTGTACATATGGCTGATTTGACCTCTTCTCTCATCCATACTATTTTTATATCTACTTGTGCGTAATCTTCGTGATCTACTTTTAACATTGAGTGGAAGTAATAGATACATCCCTCCCTCTTCATCAAAATCTGGCCAATTATCTTGATCCAACAAAACATCAAAGTTAGAGGAGTATGTATTCCTATATAGTGCCATTTTGTAGTATCTTGAAATGCATGCCAAATGATTTAATCTTCGATGGGCTAAAGCAGTAATTGAAAGACCACATGACATATGATAAATTAGTGTCTTGTTATAACTACATATACATAACTAATCAACAGAGAAGTCAACCCCGAAGGATCTACATCCCTTGTCGAATACTTGCACTTCAGTAGCATTGATATTGATTGGTTGTGGATAGTGTCTAGCCTCATGCTCAAACCTACTTACCATAGTCTATGCTCTTGGGGCAAAAGTAAATTCTTCTATGCTTTCATCCGGACCCACATTGCCATACCTCTTGAAAAATAAAGCAACAATGTTATAATAAATGCCTGTAATTATGGCTTGAATTGGCAAACCTCTTGCACACTTCAGAACCCATTGAAACATTCAGAAGCATTAGTCGTCATAGTACTATATCGCTTACCATTATCGTGAACCAAGGACCACTTAGAAACATCATGTTCTACTAACCATTGGTATGATTTTTCTCTAACATTCTTTTTGTCTATTATATATCAATTGAAGATGTTTATGTCATCGATACTACCAACCATGTACATTTTTTATACATAAATTCAACATCTGCAATACCCATTCTTTTTACTACTTTTTGAATTTTTCTCTTAAATGACTTAAGTAATGATGATGTGCAACCCAGGGAATATGTCTCTACAACCACATACCGCGCATGTTTATCTAAAATTATATATAAATCATCCTTTTATGAAACAATTGGTAACAGCTCATACATGCACATGATGAACCAAAGCCAAGACTAATTATTTTCTGATTCAACCACAAAAAGCAAGTGAAAATAATCCATTATTATAAGCAATACTAATAGCTGTGAGTAATGTATAATGATACTTTCCAAGTAAAAATATCCCATCCATGCTCAAAACTGGATGATAGAATTGCCAACCTGCTATTGATGGTCTATATGCCCAAAATAATATTTGAAACATGTGTGTAGTTGTTGACTAAAGCCTATAAATAGTGCCTAGCAAAATGGAACATAACGACTCCATGAATAGACTAAGAGAGCGATATGAGTCCTCCTAACTCCTAAATATTGCTCTAATACTCTTACATACATCCCATGCCTTCATTTAAGATACTTTAATGTTGAACTTTGATTCCATCTGGCCAATAATCTCTCTCGATTTTAAGTCTATCTAAGTTCTCATAACAGATATTATAAATTGACTAATAAACTTAGAAGTACATTGATGTCCAGAATCCATGATAGTGCTTATGCTTGTATGTGGAGCACCCAATGTTGATATTCTCCAAGCACCTCCCAATCGTTTGTTCCGGCTACAATGCATGTGCCATTGACATGATCTACCGGGATTATTATTCCGTGTATAGATGATAGTGAAATTCTTTTGGTTTGAAGTAATAGTAAGAAATTGAATATTATTTCTTATTGATCAACCAGTGACTGCAAACTGAAGCTCCTTCTTGTTTGAGAAGCACATACCTTCAGATAATTCTACTGAAACTTCAGTATCATTTGAGAAAATTATGCTATCAGATGGACCATCAAATACAATATTTGCATCCCAATTTTTAATGATTTCACATATACAAACATACTCATAATTACAGAGTATATCATCTTCATTTGCAAAACTTCTTAAGGAATGATTTCTATTAAGGTCATGGCTAGCATTGTTGTCACATAAACTAGTTTGTCCAAGAAAAATATCATATTTAGCATCACTATCTTCAGATGCATTACTTGATTTGCTATTCATTATTTAATACTCATCATCAGACAGAAACCTTGATGCAGTGGGTTGCTCATGCAACTGTGCTTCAACAAACATTTGAGTTATGTGTAATGACCTTTAACGTGAATAAAACTTAAGATACATGGAACCCTAAAATTGGAAAGATAATTTTCTTTAAAGTAACTACTAACCTTGGTTTTGCATCCTCGCAGCTTCATTGTAACACAGTTGTTATTGGAAAAGTGAAGTCATCAGTATTGAAGGATTATTACTGACATCATATCGTTTATTTGAAGTACTACAATATGGCTTTACTTCCACATAAAGAATTAATGTTTGACGGGAAGCTTCATCCGCACCAGACTTCAGTAAATCATAGATGCTATGAATCCAGAGCAGGAAACAACATGATAGATCCTGTGAAATTTTCTACATGGTGTATGATCTCAACACTTTCTTTAAATCTTCTAAGTTTGTATGATGTGATATTCACGTAGGATAATTTTTTCTCTGATATAACTTGGAATAAACAATCATCAATGTGTAGTTGCCGTCATAGAAAAGGATCAGAGATATAAGCTTTTGACTCATTCTAAAGTATGCTTATCAACCAACCTACAGTATTGGGTGATCAAAATGTACATACTTAAGCACAAATTGATCTGTGTAAAGTTAGATCTAAATAATTTAGGGCTCAACAATACTCACTAAGCAAATAATTAATGGGTAGCTTCGCTGCACACAAGATTTACCTCAAATAAAATAAACTAAATCTAACAAAACCACATACTATTCTATCCCAACATCCTTTTTGCGTGCTTCTATTATACATAATTCTTATAAGTCAAGCCTGCCAAATCTCTTTAACAAAGTGCAAACCTAAAATTAGCTGCCCTCACCTCACCCTACGGTTATACTCTTGTACAATAAACTTATTTCAAATTAGGTTCAAATCATAAACCCTACACATCCATACATCTTCATAATAAAGTTCAAAATAAATCTCATAAATATACCTTAAATGTGGGGAATAAAATAAGGTGGGGGCTGCTCAATAGTCGATTAGTTGGTCAGGAATCTTACGGGAGATGGGAGATGAAATCATGTGAGTACGGCCAATGCAAGTGAGTGCGGATGCTTGTGCTCGCGGGTTCGAGTGGTCAGGAGAAAGGAGGAAAGGGAATAGGGATACAAGGTCGAAGGGTTCGGAGAAAGGTTGCAGGGTCGTCGGGTGTGGAGAAAGGTTTTGGAGTGTTTAAAAATTTGACGAAGCTCGTTAAAGGGGAGGCAACGGTCGAGAGTCCCCATTTAACAAGCGGGTTAGCCACCTCGGTGATGTGGTCGGACCCATTAAACCATACCTATTTTTAATTTTTTTTAAAACCTAATTAAATAATTAATTAAAGTTAATACAATACTTATTTTAAAAAAAATTCCAAGTATCAGAGCTCCTGTAAAATAATAACAAGAATCTAAAATTAGATTCATGAATTTGTCGATGGAAGATTTTTTTTAATTAGTGTGAGGTTCCTCGTAGCTCTCTTCCTATTGCTTGTATACTCATATCTTTTATATCCACTCTCCTCCATTGTTGTCCATAACAATGCAACAGATTATAAAGCACTTGTTTGTTTCAAGCATCAACTCTTGAAGCTGCAGCAGAGCAGTTCTTCTTCTTCCGCTACTTTATTCCTGAGTTCATGGAGCAACGACACTAATAAGCTTTTTTGCACATGGGAAGGGGTCACATGCGGTGGCAAGCATCTTGACAGAGTCACAGCTTTGGATCTCAACTACATCGGCTTGATAGGTTCTCTTCCAACTTATACATCCAATCTCACCTTCCTCAAAAGGCTTGATCTCAGCTACAACAGTCTGTATGGTGAGATCCCTCCCAGTCTCTCGTGCTTGAAGCGTCTGCAACTTCTCAGTTTGAGCACCAATTCCCTTCAAGGAGCATTTTCAACCAACATGAGTTCCAAGTTTATAATCCTCGAGTTAAGCAAAATAATTTTTCTAGTAAAATTCCCTCCGCCTTCTTCTTCTTCTTAAGCTCAAATACACGGCCATTAACTACAATAATAATAGTCCCAACTTCTCTGGGAAATATTTTATCCATAGAATTTTTGTACATGGTGGCCAACAATCTCAAGGGGAGCATTCCTGCTCAAATTGGAAGCCTCATAAATCTAATAAATTTAAGTGAGTTTGAATAATTGTCAGGCATCATTCCTTTTTGTATCTTCAACCTCTCGCACTTATGTGGGCTTTCTTTGAGCCTGAATCATCTTTCTGGTGACCTTTCAACCTGCATTGCAAGTACTCTTCCCTGCCTAAAAATCCTATATTTAGGTGGTATCATGCTCATCAATCTCTAATTCAAGCTCTCATTAATTGTACCACCCTCGTGTAGATTGAAATGGGCGTAAACAAACTCACAGGCAGACTTCCACCTAATCTTGGAAATTTGTAGAATCTCAACCACCTTTCCTTAGCATTTAATGAATTTGAATTTGATGATGCAGAAAGCTAGAAATTTATTGATTCTCTGACCAACTACACTGGCTTACAATGCCTCACTCTTCACATGAATGAACTTCGGGGTGTTCTATCAAAATCTATTGTCAACCTTTTGATCTAGCTCCAATTCCTCTCAATTGCCACAACCATATCTCAGGAAGCATCCCATCCAAAATTGATAAGCTCATCAACTTGAATTTCTTGGGACTGGAGTTCAACAATCTCATGGGAGAAATACCACACAACATTGGGAAAATTAAGTTATTGTAGGAGCTTTCTTTTGGCACCAACAGACTTAAAGAGCCATCCCTCGCTCCATGGTGAACCTCACCAAGCTCAGCAAATTGGATTTGGGCAATAATCACTTATCAGTATCCATTCCTTCAAATTTTGGAAATCTCAGCAACCTAAACTTACTGAGTTTCGAGCATAACAACCTTGTAGGCACCATTCCTAAAGAACTTCTAAGCATTCCTGCGCTATCAAACTATCTGGGTTTGGCTGGCAACCATTTTGATGGGAAGATTCCCCAAGAAGTTAACAAGCTCATGAGTCTCAGTGTGCTAGACCTTTCTCGCAATAGATTCAAAGGCATGATACCACAAACACTCGGAAGCTGGCAAATGTTAACCAAACTCTACCTGAACAGTAACTTGTTTTATTGCCCTATTCCTACTGCTATAGGAAAGCTGCCGAGCTTAGAAAAATTAGACCTTTCTTGAAATAACATGTTAGGGCTATTCCAGATTCTCTCCAAAATCTCAACTTGCTCAGTCTATTGAATCTATCATATAACAATTTTGAAGGTGAAGTGCCAAATGTTGGTGTTTTTAAAAATGCAATGGCGATTGATCTTGATGGAAACACCGAGCTATGTGGAGGGATTCACAAACATCACCTTCTTACATGTGTCAAAGATTTTAAAAACAACAACAAAATGAAGAGGAGGCTTCATCGTGTTCTCAAGATTTTGTTCCCAATCCTAGGTGCACTCCTCATCTTTCTATCCTTTTTTGCTATTTTGTACAACTACATGTACAAAATACAACATCAGAGAAGAACAAATGCTTAACACGAAGCAATTGTAGAAGAACCATTTCCAATGATTTCTTATGTGGAGTTAGTTAAAGCAACAGGCGAGTTCTCTTCTACTAATATTGTAGGGAGAGGAAGATATGGGTTGGTGTACAAAGGCACACTAAGACCAAACAACAACAACCATCAAAGTATTTGACCTTGACATATGAGGAGGCTACGAGAGTTTCACAGTTGCATGTGATGCTTTAAAAACATTTGACACTCTAATCTTGAAAGAGTGTTGACATTTTGCTCGAACATTGATTTTAATGACAAAGATTTCAAAGCTCTTGACTTTGAATTCATTCCCAAGGGAAATTTAGACAACTGGTTGCACTAAGAATATGTGAGCGATGGAGGAGTTTTTCTTCAACTAGAATAGAGACTGAACATTGCCATTAATGTCACTGGCACTTTGGAATATCTTCACCATAGTTATAAGCCACCCATTATCCATTGTGATATGAAGCCAAGCAACATCCTACTTGATGAGACATGATAGCTCATGTAGGAGATTTTGGGCTAGCAAGAATTCTTTATGAATCTATTAGCATACCTCTCCAAAATTCAGATAGTAAGAGTTGGATTAAAGGAACTATTGGTTATGTTGCACCAAGTGAGTACTTTTCTAAGCATTATGATATACTTAAACTGAATTCTTCAACTTCCCTTGAATTGTTAGGAATAGAAAACCAAAAAAGACAGATCAAAACTATGCAAATAAATAAAGTTTAAAAACATACAATTACTGAAAGTTCTCCATTTTATTTGCAGAATATGGAAGAGGAGCCCATCTATCTAGCTCGGGAGATGTCTAAAGATTTTGAATCATACTATTAGAAATGCTCTCTGGAAGGAGGCCTATTGATGATATTTTCAAGGATGACTTAAACCTTCATAATCTCATCATAACAGCTTATCCCCATCGGTTAAATAATATCATTGATCCTAAAATATTAGTTGAAGAACAACAAGATGGAGACATGAGTAGTGTGGAAGAAGCAAGAAGATACTATAGAAAAAGCATCATAGACTGCTTGCATTATATAGCAGAGGTTGGCCTTTCATGCTCAGCTACTTTACTTGAGCAGAGGCTATGCATGAGAGATATTGTGGAAAAATTGCATGCAATAAGAACTGCCTATCTTCAATCCAAATAAGGTAAGGAAGGAGCCTATCTTCATTCCAAGATGGTAAGGGAGGAGGCCTTTGAGGAGATAAACAAGCTGCAATAGCATCTTATAGTTAAGGAATATTTCAGTCCACTTTATGTATACCAATCATACAATATATATATATATATATATATATATATATATATATATAGATATATATATATATATATATATATATATATATATATATATTAAATAGACAAGTTACGATCTTTCATAGTTTAAGCATCATTTTGTTGTAATATAATTTTGTTTTGTTGTATTGTCATCTAAGCACTATACAACACATCATTATACTTTCAAATGATGCCATAATTACTGGCTTGTCTGTTGAAAGTTCAATTAATTTTATTAAAGCATACTTTAAAAGCTAATAAATTTGAAAAAAATTAAAAATTAATTTAACTTTCTTGTGATGTTGGAATCAAGTTCTCGCCAGAATAAAATGGAACAATTTTTGTAAGGATGATGGTATATTAGTAACAAATATACATTTAGAATAACACAATTATCTCTAGTAAAGCTGTATTAATTAAATGCCAAAAGCACCCATAATTGTCTTATCAAGTTGGCCACAATAGAAACATTGGAATAGAGGGATGGAATAAAGTAAAAGAATCCACTATACAAAAAGCAAAGGCAAAGGAATCTCCTTTACAAATAGCTTATTAGAATAGTGGTAAACCCATATGTTTGATGTACCTATCTTTTTTGTTTTTGTCCATAGATGATAAAGGTCATCTTCTTTACTTCTTTTTATTGACATTTTATTTTCAGTGTATTTTGGCAATAATGGCTCACTGCTAATTCTAAGTTGTATCGTTGTATTTATCCCTTCATTTATCTCTAGATAGGTTTGTGATACCTTGATATAGATATTCCAATGGTTTAGGATTGATTGGAACATCTCTACTACCTCAATAATTACTTTTTAATTTGCTGATGGTTTTAAGACTTTCTAAATAGGGTAATTTTATCATCCCACTAGAATATAATTCTTGAACTAGTGAGGGATCTGTATCTCCATATATGTATATTACATTTGTAATTCCTAATGTATGAAAATATATTTGCGGATTAATTTTTTCTTGAAATCTTGAGAATTGTTGGCATTCATCTACAATTTCAAGCATATTTTATGTTTCTTTGGTACTTTTGAGTAAAATCAAAGAATAAGAGTTTGGATCTATGTCTGCTTTTTAGTTATAGCAGTACTTGTAGAAGGAGTTGCCTTTTTGTAATTGCACAAAGTTCATAAGTGTGAAATAGAGGGTAGCTCCTTATCATCTAATTCTCATTTGAGATAATTCTTTACTTTATGTAGTTCCTCCAATATTTTGTTGCTATACGAGATCTCACATTCTAATTTTCATATCTAAAATTTGAGTATTTGAACATAATTATCAATAAGTTGATCATCATATTTTGTAGAGATCTTGTATGTCATTATATCTGGTTCCTCCATTATTGATGTTATGTCTGGTATTAGCTCGTGTTCAATGCTCATGTCTTGCAGAGTTCTCAGGTTAATGTGTCAGCAAGACAATTATGTTTTCCTTCAATATATTCAATATTAAAACTATAAGCAGAAAACCAACTTTGCCATCGAATAAGTTTTTTATTTGGAAGGGAGTCAACTATATTTCCTTTTATAAATGATATAGCAGTTTAATTATCAGTTCTAATAATAAAATGTTCATTTATAAATATTTTAAATTTTTAATTACTTTTTTAATGGCTAGGAGTTCCTTTCATTAATATGATAGTTTTGTTCAATCAAAGAGTAAGTTTGAGATGCGTATCTACATAGAATTTTGTTATCATTTCTATTTATTTTTAAAATAGCACCCCAACATGTTTCACAACCTTATATGATTACTTCAGAGAATAATAGCATAGCTTTTATTTGTTTCCTACACTAAGCGTAGCAAGATCATATAAAAAGTATAATAACATAAGATTTTATTGAAATCAACATAGGATACAGACGCATAACAAACTTACATATGGACAAAAATTAAAACATACTAATAGACATGACCTAGAGAAAAGATAAGTTTAGCCGCTAAGGCTATAGCACATAAATTCTTCACGGGTTTAGAGAGAAGTGTAGAAGAGGTTTGTTCTCAACGCTGCCTCCATCTTCCATTTTATATCTCTTATATAGATATGAGAAGTACCTTTGTTTATTGGAGGATGACGTAAGTGCTTGCCTTTTTTTCTATTGTTATCGTCATTGCTTACGTCAGTTAATTGCTGTCATCATGGCTGTCATCTTAGTTTTCCAGCAGCTTGGATTCTAATTTTTCTTTTATTGATTGTAAGGTGTTTTTACTTTTGCAAAAGATACAACTGTGTAATTGTTCTTTTTGCATCTTTTTACAAAAATTTTCTTTTATTTCTTTACTTGCTTGTACTGTATATTTTAGTTATATGGTAGTCCATTTTGATACATGCCTTCATGTATTCTCTTTGTTCATTTTCTCTAATGACACTACGGAGGTTTAATTTAGGGATATTTTTACAAGTTGTTTTAATATTTTGTAAAATATCATCATCAATTTTATCCCAATTCCATGTCATATTTTTTCTCAATTTCTTTTGGAGAAGAGCCCATAAAATAGCTAAATTTTTTATAAATGCTTCAGCATAATTAATACAGCCTAAGAATCTTTGTAATTCTTTTTGAGTAGTAATAATATTAAATTGATCAATTTTATATAAGATATGATCTTGTAACTCAATGGCTCCTTGATCAATTTTCCAAATTCTTAATAATAATATAGCCATAAAGCTATATTAGCTGAATGTGTTTGTACTGAATTTGGTTTACAAGAAATAAAAACTCAAGAAAATTTATCTTGGTATCCTTATCTAGACAAAATTATAGTAATATTCAAGGTGCAATAAGGATTAAGGAAGTAATAAATATAAATGAATCTCAAGAACAAGATGAATTGATTTTAGTCTTACATCAACACCAATTTATGAATAATATGCCACAAATGCCTTCCATGGAAGATTTGTTCTTCGAGGAAGACTTCTAACTGATTATTAAAAATATTAATTTTTAATAAATCTAAAATTCTTTTAAATTCATTGTCTAAATAATCTCTGGTAAGGTTTATCATTTAAAAGAGAAAATATCTTTTTCTAATTCTATTAATTTTGGTCATTTAGACCTTTCTTTTCTTCTCTTATTTCTGATTCATAAGATGGGAAATTACTATTATAAGAATAGCTAGGAGTTCATAAACATGCATGGTTAATATCACAACATTTTGTGTTCATTGTAATATGTGTAGATCTCTTGTGTTTATTGTAATATGTATGGAAATTTATTTGCTAAAGAAAGGTAGCAGAAGCCTACAAAGAGATTTACATCAACAAAATAAAAAAATATATATAAACAATCTTTATGTTGTAAAAAAATGATCTAGTTGCACATCAATGGGGATGTTCAAAAAATATAAATTCATGTATAGGATCAACCTGTAATAATAAGAAAATTTCTTTAAGAAGACAAATAAACATAAACTAAATCCAAAGAAAATAAATTTTAGATGAAAATAATTTAATAAAAACCAAAAAACTACAAATGCTGGCTATGTATAGAAGAAGGACATTATGCAAATGAATGTCCCAAAAGAATGAAAGTTTCAGGAATAAAATCTGATCAAATTATAGACAAATAAGAATTAGAACCCATATTTGATATTTTTGAAGTCAATTTGGAAAAAGAAATTTATGAATTATTTGATCAAGAAGAAGATCTTACTGACCAATATTGTTATTCAGATAACAACTTCAATGAATATTTATATTCCGATTAAAATGTCTGAACTAGAATGAATAAATAATACAGATGAAGTTATAGATGATCAAAAACTTTGTTGTTGTTCCTATCAATCACAAGTTACTACTTTTGTTTTTTTTTTTTTCTGCTATGTAGATATTAAGTATGTTCAATGTTCCATTAGAATTAAAATAAGCAAATCATTACCACAAGATATGATATATAGCCATAAAAATAATAACATACATCAATTCACATGGTTCAATGAAAGATACCTTCATTTATGGGATAAGGAGAAACAAATGTTACATTAAGTATTGATGAGTATAAAATAAAAGGCAACTGAGATAAGGAGACACAAATGTTACATTAAGTATTGACAAGTATAAAATAAAGGGCAAATCAAACACATCTCAAATCTATTGAACCTAAAATTGTTTATGGACAACAACAAAATGATCCCATAAGAATCACAAGATAGAAAATAATAAATAGAAGAGAAAGTAGATTCAGTATAATTTAGAGAGAAAAGTTATTAAAGCTTTTAAGGAAGAGAATTTAAAGTACCATGAACTTTGTGTGTCAAGCCTTCCCTTAAGCTCTTATTTATAACTTGAGCTAGGAGTTTTGGTGCTACATGAAAAATTTATAAAAGGCTGAACATATATTATGAGATTGCATTATAATTGCAAAATGCATGTAGTCATATATATAAGGAAAGAATCTTTATCTTTGGTTGAAAATTGCATTTATTTATGAGCTTTTAGTTAGCTCAAATTACCATCTTACTAGATAATGTGGCCAACTTGTTGGGTGAAGGCACCTTACTTGGTTAAGTGAAACCATTTGTTCATTGGTTGAAATTGTTGACTTGTTAGATAAATAGTTGCCTTAAGTGAAATCAGAGTTGCTGACTTGTTGGGTGATGTTGTCAGTTTGCCTAAGTGAGTTTGCTATGAGTTTGTCATGATTGTAGCTCATTCATCTGCTTGATTTTGATTGGTTTCTATGGATTGAACTACTATGTTTAATATATCCAAGTTATCTATATCTGTATTTAGTTTTTCATTTTTTATATATGTAGATGTTACTTTAACAAGAATAAAGATTAAAATAAAATATTCTTCTTTGCAATGTTAAGAACTTTATTTGGATTTGTTTGATCTACTTAGCTCAACTTTTTGGACCATCTACATCATTTTTACTTGTCAATGGGTGAAAAAGTTTTTCCAAGCACCCACATTGTAATAGCTTTGACTTCATTTTGTGACTTTTATGATTTTATCTGCAGCTCATCCTTGTCTGTCTTTATATTTAAAGTATGCATTTGCTTGATAGTAAAATAAGTACAAGAAAGGTTCAAAAAGAAACAAAGCTAAGAAGTTACAATGTGTGATCTATCTTCCTCCAAAATTATAAAAAAAATGAGGGATACCATCTATATCACTATCTAACAACAAAAAGGATACACTTGTAGCTGTTTCAGCACAAAAATCTACAAGCCTATTATTGTTTCTATTCATATATGAGAATATGACATGGTAGAAGTTCTTCAGAAAAAATTTGTCTGGGCTATCCGGGGGGTCTGCCTCTCTCCAAATCTCATCCTTCATACTTTGCTTCATATAGTTTACCACATTGATGTTGTCCCCTTCCACAATGATGCCATTGTATTCATACATTCATGGTTCGATGACATGCCTTAGGTGGAGCATTGCTTAGAGTTCTACAAATGTGTTATCCTAATGCAGAAGATTATGTCCCACAGCCTTGATGAATCTACCACTGTCTTCCCAGATAACAATACTAATACCACCAGCCCTAGAGAGCCATCAACAGTGGCCTTTAGCCAACCAGTGGGGTGGGGCACCCATGAGATATGAAGGAATAGCCTATGAGGCTAGGTATTATCCCAGTGCCCTTAGAAGGAAAGGAGACCAAGTGTGTGAGGGTTTCCATAGTATTGATAGTAATAATCTTCAGGGTCCCATGTAGTCGACCATGGGTCTTTGCATTTCTGGTTCTCCAAACATGATATATCATCGAATACAATCTAGCACATGCAAGGTCACGCTTTTACTTTGGAGAGGCAGAGCACTCCACCATGTTAGAGAAAGAAAGGATGGAGAAGCCCCAACTGGTCAGGATTTTGTGGATACTAGCCATGAAATAATAATGCACAGCTACATGCTCAACATCCTCTTCTTGGTTGCATCCCCATGGGTATTCAAGAGTATCTTTGAGGCCCCTTTTCTTCAATCAACTATTAGTTGGAAAAGCATTCTTTTTTAACCTCCACCAAACATTTTGATTCTTGGTTGCAACTTGAGGTGGGACAACAATCTGAATTATTTGACATCAGCTTGAAATTGGGCCTCATAAGCCATAGAAGTAATCGATTTACCAAGAGGAAGCTTCAGCAATTCAAGCCAATCTCCCTACAGGTCTTCATGAATTTGAACAATAGCTATCAACCCTCTCAATTCAGTGCCAAACCGTTGCTCTAGCCGCACCATGTCCCATTGTCCATTTTCAATAATCAGTTCATTGAAGTTAAAATTATCAATGTTCTCCATATTGATGAAAGTTGGTCATTTAGCCAAAGAAATGTTAGCAATCCAAGCATGATTAAGCAGGTCGATCAGCTCCACATTTGCCACTTGCCATCGAATAATGTGAGAATGGCTACAAGCTCCCTAGTCAAGGATCGCCCAATTGATGGAATTGCCACATCTAGGCTGCCTTCTCCAACAATCTGAGCTATATTTCTCTCTTAGACATTGATGCAACAGTGTGTTCGGTTTTGAGAGGAACTCCTAAGAAAACCTAGCCCAGAGTGAACCCATCCATTGGCCCGCAACATGGAACTCAAGCCCTCTGGCAGAAATGATTTCCTTCAGGCGATATAATGGATCTTTGTGTTGGGCTTGGATTGCCAAAGAAAACCTCTTCCCATTTGTTCAATTTTAGTGAGGATATTTTAAGAACCATAGTGTGGGTGATTTTGTAGGTAGAGGTGGAAGCATTAATTAGTGTAATTGTCCCATAGATAGGGATCAGACTCCCTAAGAGCAAATCTTGCTTTGAGCTCTTTAGATCAAATTGGTAAAGTCCCTCTTGGTCAGTCTTCTCATAGTCAGTTTGATGGTTAAATAATCAAGCTCTTTGACCTTTTGAAACCCTACCATTCGAGCAATCAGTTAGCTTTACAATTGTGTGTAGCTTTGCTAAAGAGGATGGCACATTTGGCTGCATTCACCCTTTGTCCCGTCCAATTGAAATACTTATCTAGAATGTCAATGATCTATTAAGCATGACCAACCAAGGATTTAGGGTAATGAGGATGTCATTGGTGTACAGAAGATGTAAAATCCATGTTCCCCCATTTGCAATAGCCACTCCTAGATCCTCCCCATATTGCTTGAAGGCTATGGAGAGAAGTGCCAAGCATAGAATGAAGAGATATGGAGACAATGGCCATCCTTGTTGAAACCCACATTGGGCTTGGATTCACTCTGATCTACTTTCATTAAAAAGAAGAGAAAAGGTTGGGAGGGTAACACACTTGAGAATCCAATTATTGAACTTCTGAGGGAGGCCAAACTTCTACAAAACCAAGGCTAGAGTGTCTCAACTCATCTGATCATAGAATTGTTCCATATCCACTTTGATGGCCATAAATTCTTTCATTGAGGTGGAACACTGAAACTTATTAATGATCTCCCAAGCCATTAAGCGGTGGTGTGAAATGGATCGATGTGGAACAAAGGCTCCTTGCTCTTCGACAATGAGATTTGGAAGTAAGTTTTTTCGGACTTGGCAATGACCTTATAGATCATCTTACATAAAAGGATGGAACTTTGTAGGGCAATCAACACGAGGTGTCTTAAGTGTAAGCATAATAAGGGTTTCTTTCCATATCGAAGGAATTTCCCCCGTGCTGAAGAACTCCTTCATGAATTCACAAACATCCTGCCCATTGATTCTCCAAAATTTTTGATAGAAAGATATAGTGATTCCATCAATACTTGTAGCTCAATTAGCACCCATAGATTAGATAACCTCCCAAATTTTATGTTCCCCAACATTGGCCTCCAAGAGTTTACCAATATCATTTGCAATATGCAGACTTTCAACAAAGGATGGTCATCCCACCATGGAGATTTTGGTGGTTCTCCTTTTTTTCTTGAAGAATTCCAGGAATCTAAAATGAATAGCATCAGGATCCTTGGAGAACTATCCACAACAAGTTTAACTCCAGAAATCATGTTGCTTCTACATCTGGCTGAGGCAATTGTGTAAAAAGAAATTCATGTTTACATCACCATTTTCCAGGCATCGTACTTTCTCTATTTGTTTCCACAAGATATTGAGTCTAGCAAAGGTGGAATTCAGTTCATTAACCTTATGGCAGAGTTTAGTCTCCTTAGTCACAAAAGTCCTACTATGAAGCAATCAATATGCTGTAAATCATTGATTCTTCCTTCTAGCTTCAGTTTGTTGTATTCCAACTCCTTCAATTGATTCTTACTCCAGTAAAAAAAGTTCTTCAATGTGCAGCTGTATTTTAGATTAAGGATTTGATTTTAGCTTTGGATCCAAGAACCTGTTTATTCCATTACTTCCACACAAGCTTCCAAGCCATTGGGTATGAGAGCCAAGTGTCTTCAAACCGGATCCATCTCTACCTTTTGTACACATAGGGCTGAACAACATATAGGAGGATGGGGGCAATGATCAGAAGCAATTTGGGTTAGATGCATAGACTTTTATGGGACTAGATTAGATGTTGCAGAATTGATGAGGAAACGTTCTAGCCAAACCCATATTCTACTCCTCCTCTCTTTATTATTAGTCCAAGTGTATCTTGGGCCCATAAAATCAAGGTCATGCAAGTCATTCTTTCATAAATTCCTCCAATTCATGGACAACTGGAGAGTAGCTGAATGATTTACCTCCTTTCTTGTTGTTTCCACTAGTAATGCAGTTGAAATCCCCACCAAGTTTAGTAGGCAATCTCTCTTCCAAAAGGGGGGAGAGTTGACTCCAAAGGTATCTTCTAGCATGATAGTCATTGTTGGCATATACAACAGCAGCTAGCCATATACTTTTATAAGGGAGACAAGCTTTCTGATGATGCATTGCTCGGATAGAGCTATAAGATTGAAAGAGATCAATTCCTTCCTCCGAGGACTAGAATACCACATAATTTTACATTAACTAGACGATGATTGAAGTCCCAATTCCTCCCACCAATAGTATCAATTTCATTTCTACTAATTTCCTCAACCTTAGTTTCTAGGAGGCCAATAAGGAGAGCATTGTCCTCTCCAATGAGGTGCCGTACTGCTTGTCGCCTTCTTCCATGACCCCTCGGCAAATCCAAACCAGAAAAGTAGTCATTGAGCACCCATAGGAGACGTGCCGTCTGCAACTTCAACTATCACATTTTTCTTCTTCTTGGAGAGAATTTCAATAGGGCCAAACTGTTTGATTTCTTAATCAAAATGGGCCATTGGGACTCGTTGTTTTTCAAATCTACTCTTACTAGAGGGTGACTTCTTAGGAAGATTAAGAGAGTTTGGGCTGGTGGAAGAAGCCTTGAATATTGTTGGAGTTTCCAGATTTGCTCCTTGTGAGGGAGCCTCCCACTTAGCCTCCATAATTCCTCTAACATTGGATCCTGATTTGCCACCCTCCATCTTCCCACATGAGTTGATCTTGGGCTATTGCTAATAGTTCCTGCCATTGAGGTCAGTTATAAGTGTTTTAGAGGCTTCATGATTACTTGGCTTCTTCATCCTTATAACAAAGACCCAATGACGATAGTCTTCATCAAATGAAACTAGTTATTTTCCTTATTGTTTATTAGCAGATTGAAGGTTTAGATGCTGGTCACGAGTCATACCTGCCCATGCATTGAAATCATCATATGGGAGATCAAGAGTGGAGGAATAAAGTTGCACTCCCCACTTCACTTGGGAGAGCAAATTTTCTAGCTAAGAATCCCTTCACCAAAGAGGTGTTGGTGCCACAAGATGGGGCGCCTCCCATGTTGAGGTGTGGATTACTTAGGGCCTTTCTTTAAGTTGGGACAAGAGTCTATCTCCAACAAACCCGCAAGGGAAACACAATTATGTAATGTCTTCATATTCAACATGTTAACCATTCACTCCCTTAATCCAAACTCTTGTTGGGAGTTTTTTGGATAGATCAATCTTAATGTAGTCTCACATACATTTGCCCACTCATTTGTTTGGTGATCCACCCATAATGGTTCACCATTGAAAGATGCTATGCATATTATTGTTGTCCCAGTAGAGAAGAGGTAGATCTAGGAAACAAATCCAATTTGGGAGGACACCCACCTCAAGATTTAGGAAATATGACCATTTATACATTCTAATGACATTGTTGGCAAAGAACCACGAGCCATTCATAAGGATAGCATCTTGAGTTTTTGTTGTATCAAAAATGCACACAAATAATTTGGAGCAACCATAATTAGCTTGAAGTTACCCTAATGGCCCTATTTCCTTTGAAGATCATTGTTCATGAACTACAAAGGTGGTTTCTTCCCAAGGAGCTTTCCAACCAAAGCCCTCTATGATTTTTTATTCAAAATGCTTTCAAAAAGGCTTCAAAATGTTTTCCCCGATATTATCTATCCAGCTCAACAAGCTTTTATTAAGGAGAGGGATATTTCTGCTAATCTGGCTCTTGTTCCTGAAATATTCCTTGATTTCTCTTCTTGTTCTAAGGATGAGAAGTTCATTGCCAAATTTGACTTGAGAAAAGTATTCGATACGACCAATCGTCACTCTTTATTACATAGATTAACCCTTAAAGGTTTCCCTCTTTGATTAGTTAGTTGGATCAAGGTTTGTATAATGGATGTGTCCTTCTCTATT
Source organism: Cymbidium sinense (assembly GCA_021442155.1). Classification (NCBI taxonomy): domain Eukaryota; kingdom Viridiplantae; phylum Streptophyta; class Magnoliopsida; order Asparagales; family Orchidaceae; genus Cymbidium; species Cymbidium sinense. The sequence continues at coordinate 81,580 of JAKCPB010000806.1, read as the reverse complement.
GTTCATAATGGAGAAATTAGATGATTTTTTAATTCCTCAAATGGGCTAACACAAGGTTATCCTCTATCTCCTTTTCCCTTTACTATTGCCATGGATTCATTCTCTTTTTTTTTTTTGGAGAGAGAGGTGAGCCTGATTAATTATAAACCCCTTAACTCTAGGTGTTTCACAACATTTCCCACTTGCTATTTTTGGATGGCCTTTTGGTCATGGGAATTGCAAATTCTAACATGGTGTCATCTCTCAAAAATGCTTTTGTATCCTTCCAAATTCTATAAGACTTGAAACAAACCATGGAAAATCTATTATTTGTTTCTCCAAAGAAGCTCGCTCCAAGGAGTTATGTCGATATCTAAATGTCAAAAGAGATTATTTTTCCATGTTTGACAAACTATTCGCATGGCTTGCGGGTTGGAAAACTAAATATCTCTCTTATAGTGGAAGGCTTCAACTCTTAAGATCTTTCATCAATAACTACTTATCATATAGGTTCAGATCTATCCTCTTATCCAAATGTCTTCTTAAGAAACTCTCCTCATTGGCTATAAACTTTTTCTGATATAGTGGTGAAGCTAGAAAAAACTATATCCTATATCATCGGATAAAGCCACTAAGCCTAAAGATAAGAGGAGAACTAGGCTCCTCTCGGTGTCCACTTTAAATCTGATTAGTAAAATCAAAATTATGTGGAAAGTTTTGAACAATTCCTCTCCTTTAGGTGATTGGTGTCAGAATAAGTATGGATTTTTTTGGGAAAAATACCCTCTTTAACAATCTGGACTTTGGAGGGAACCAAAATATGTCGCTTTTCAAGAAGAAAATTCTATAATGAATATTAGGCCAAGCTTTGGTTACGATTTCATTCTATGGAACGATCATGCTAAACTCTTCTAAGCAAACTAAATCTTTATTTTGAATAATTGCAAAGTGTGGACTGGTATGATTGGATATGGTTTAAGGGTTATGCTATCAATTTTGTAATTTTTGGTTGGATGGAAAATCTCGGTGGCTTAAAAACCTCAGATCAATTCTCCTCTAGAGGATTGGGCCAAACATTAGGCAAATTTTTTTTTGTAAAGCCTTCCTTGAGTCAAACACTCATTTGTTCTTTGAATGTAATGAGTCTATGAAGTTGATTCAGAGTGTTTTGCCAAATTGGAACTTTTTTGATGCAATATTCTCTATTATAAATCTTATGTTCTTAGCCAACTGGAACACAAAGTTATTGCTAGACTTTGATATCTTCACTACAATTATGTCATTTGGGGAGAAAGAAACTGTCGATTCCACCACCTGGCTGAAACCTCTATATTTGGTATGGAAGCAAAGATTAAATCTTTGGTTGCATACAAGATAAGTCGATGAACTATTAATCCTTTTGGCCAACACATGTTAAAACTCTATTAGACAATTGGAGGAGCTTTGGAGCCTAGAGTGAATTACAATACCAAAACTTTTTCCCCGTCCCTATTTTTCTTCAATTTTCCATACATTGACCCCTCAGTTTTTTTGAACCTGACAATGATGATTTTTTTCAAAGCTAGTTCACTATTAGAGCCGTTGCTTGTAGTAGCCCTCATGTTGGATCTTGTCTGCATCTGAGACCTAGCTACTTTGCCTACCTAGCAAGTTCTTCCCAAAATAGATACTTTGTCCCTTCAGTAGGCCCCTCTGAATGGCAGTGAGCAGTATTTGTAGGATGGGCTAGAGTCATGCTAAGAGACTCTTCAACATTTAGTTTGATAGCTGAGACCTAGCTCTTGTCATCAATTTTTTGATGAATTTTTGATTTTAGTCTGATTTGATGGTTTTTCTTATTAGTTCTTTTCTTATCCTTATTTCTATTGGTTATGTTGAATCCCGTCTGGGCTTCTTAGCCTATTTTGATCCCTTATGTATGTTAATACTTATATATTTTCATTTGGAATGATATTGGGCCTTTGCTCTTAAGTTTTTTCCAAAGAAATGAGATGAGATGTGCAGCGTTGTGAGGCTGCAAAATTTGGAATGAGACGAACCGCGGACACCTCCAGGCTCCATCTTGCATGGGGAAGGGAGGTCATTTAGGATTTAGATTTGCTTTTCTTTTGTTGCCTCTATAGGATGGCTGGAAGGGATGACATCATGGCAAGCTCGACGCATATGAGGTCGGCATATGGTATGAAATCTAGATTTTTTAGAATTTGGAGTCTGAGGTAGGGAAATTTTACCTTAAAAATTTTATGAAGATTTTATTAACTATATAATACTACTTATAATGCATTTAATTATAGTTATTCCCAATAGTAAAATCGCATTTCTTTGAATATATATATATCGTCTATATCCTAATGGCCATATCAACATGCTTAATCTAGTTTGATTTAAATTTAATCTAGCTTGATTATCATTACTATATTAGATATATATATTTTTAATTTGTTCTCATAAACTTCATCATATATGCATTTTAAATTTCATGCATCCACCTCCCTCACTCAGTTAATAATTTCATTCATATTTGTTCAAAGATTTATGCAATATGAATACCCTTCTTAGACATTTTTAATGTTCAAATATGTCACAACATTTCATTTTGTGAACATACATCGTTTCAATATTTTGACATCGAATCAAGAGAATTTTTGTTCGAATAGTGTGATAACGCGTCTATTTGCTCGTCACTCTCATAGAGTCATCCAAATTGATCGTGAATAGTCTCTTTTGATATGTTTTGATATTTTGATGATGTCGACATGATAAATTTCATAAATTGAGGCTGTTTGGACATCATCGAGACCTTTAGACTCCAATATGCACGTAAACATATCGATGACCCATCTTCTCCATCGATTGTCTGAATAGTGCAAAACATACATTTTGATCAATTTTAACATTCAAGATGCGTTGGCAAAGTACATTTTGCAATTAGAGGACATTTCAATCAGATTCGCTAATTATCAAGGCTTTTCGGCTTTGATTTATGTAACAATGTGTCCATAATTTATTGATTTTGTTGTTTGTGCTTGATTCAACATATGAAATATATATGTGTCAACAAATCACCTTTCAGATTATATTAATTTTTAAAATACATCTTTAAATCTATTCATTTCAATTATCTCAAAAAGTTTTCTAGCTAATGTGTCGTTTAACTTAAAGAAAATATTAATGCATAATACAACATATATATTTTGATTATTAATTATTTAAATATAATTAAGCATGACATTGATAAAAAAATCAAATATAATAAAATGAATTCTTATGATACATTCATGTGCACCACCTTATATTAATATAAGATTATTTTTAGGAGATAAGATGTGTGTCTCCAAATTAACATCATCATTGTTCCCTAGGCTATACATTTTATCACATAACTCATCTATGTTTGGAGCAGCCATGGCTAGTAAGAATTTTTTAAAATTTTTACATGCATTCAAGTTCATAATATCCACCAGGAATTGCACATAAGTTACTACGAGATTGAATAGTTGTAACAACTCATTCAACGCTCTCCAAAGTAGATCCATAAATCATTATTTTCATTCCTAACAATTGTAAATGCTAAAGGGAAGAAACTATTACTTACTCCGATATTGATTATTGAAAGAAGCGTTCCCTTAAATGTTTTCAAATGAAAGGTCTTGTCCTTACAAAATGTCCAAACATATATGCATTGCTTGAATGCTCAAAACATATAGTGAAATCATTGCTAGCCAACTATTTTAATTCAATATAAAACTTGATTTCCTTACATATAATATCACATGCTTTATTTATTGTATGATATTCTAATATTAAACTAGACTCCATCTATCCTATGATCTTTTGGGCTTTATATCTAAATGCTAATTAATTATAGTTATGATATATTGACAAATGAATTTTGAGATACAATTATGATGGTTAGTATTCAAAATAGGGTGAGACAGTGAGGGCTACCCGTATTTGATATTATCCAACCGCTAACCATTTTTTTAAATTTTAGAAACAGGTAGAAGCAATTAATAAAGTCGTAACAGGTCATTATGCATCACATACTTAGCTATAAGCCTCCTCTTATTCAAAGCAATTTTTTAGGAATTCCATATTATTGGTTATGGATCAACTAATGATCACGACTTAAAGATTAGCTTTTGAAGAAAAAATTATGGCCATTTCAAGGCTGGTTGGAATTTCTCTATTATTAATCAATCTAAATTTTTTATCAGAGGATCACATGAATTAATTCTATCTCATTCTTGTGCTAATTTGATTCACATGCATGAAAATGTTATTTGATATCATAGCAACAATTGTTTTAATGTTAATGAAAGCATGCTCCCAAATTAGTTGAGGTTCATCGTTCTTGAGATAATAATTTTTCTCATCAACACGCATGTCAAATTCTTCATCTTCAGCATTGGAATTCATGCTAAAACCAAGATCCATTAAATCATAACAATTAGTGATGTCCTCACCAATATTTGGGTGATGAGATATTAATGGTCTAGTCGACTACGTCTCACTGAGATGAATCGTTAGTTCATATTATTTATCAAATGTTTATGTGTTATCGAGATAGCATATGATCTCATGTTTCATTTTGTATTTGTAGTAAAGATGTCATTAAATTATGGGATTACGTGGATCATGATCTAAAGCTAAGATGATAATTGCTTCAGTTTCATATATATATCTAGTGGCTATCATCTAGTCATTCATAAAATGATTTCACACATCTCATCATCTAAAATTAGGGTTGCTATAGCACCACCACTAATAGGAAAATGATAAATACAACATATTTTTTGGATAGAACTATTAAAATTTTAAGCTTGTGCATTTCTACATTTAAGCCTTTCCAAATTTAAGCCTTTCAGAAACCTAAATGGGATGATGCTTTCACCCAACATAAGTACAATTCATACAATTAATTGTAGGAAGTTTTACATACATACTGTTGACCTCCATGCATGCACCATAAGTCGAGTCAAGCTCACCAGATAAAGTTGACTTCAGATGCAACAATGCACAAATCGGAGCTAAAATACACTAGCCATCGCAAAAATCAATTGAAATGACCTCCTATCGATGAATGGAATTCACCATTGTGTTCAGAATATTGAAATTGATCGAAAATATACATAGTGCACAATTCAACGATCGGACGATCAAGAAGGAAATCTATTGACGTACCTACACGCATATTGAGGTCGGGAAGCCACGATGATGTCCAAATGACCTCCCTTCACATAGTTGATCAGGCCATTAGCATTGAAACATCGAAACCTATCAAATGAGAATGTCCATGCTCAATTCGGATAAGTCTGCGTGAATGTCGAGCAGTCAAAAGAAAAAGCGCTAAAAATAAAACCTGAAATTGACCAGATTCGATGCTAACTTGAATCAAACGGCTTCTGATCATGAAACGGACTACGTCGTTCCATCCAGAATGTCAAAATAACCTAAGAATGATATATATATATATATATATATATATATATATATATATATATATATATATATATATATATATATATATATATATATATATATATAATTTTGTTAGGGAAAAAAATCTCAATTAGGGTTAATTTTCACTTAAATAAAGAAAATCTTATAAATACCCCCCTTACCTAACCCTAACTCCTCTACCCTCATCCCCAAATCTAGCTAGCTCTAATCTTGCTCCCACCTCTCCTGTGAGCATCTGCCCTGTAGCAGCTACACGCGAGCAACTCTAGCTTTATCCATGCAAACCTCTCGTGTGAATAGCCAGATGAATCTCCCTCGACTGTCTTCTCACATACATGTACCTCCACATGCATGCCATGCCATTCCCGCTGAGTAGACCTCATGCACCTAGTGCCTGTGACATTTACACCAAGACATCCCCATGTGAGCATGCACTAGTGCCCTATGCACCCCTCAGGCTTGCAGCCCTCCTTCCTCAGGTGACTAAAGTCCCTATCTGCCTCCTTTCCCCTGTATAAAATGCTCAAGCATGGATGTCCTTGAAACCTAGTATGTGATGCATGTGGCACGACAAGTGAAACCCGTACACGCTCTTTGTAGCACTATGAGGGAAATTAGTAGGCAACGCTCGTGCCACAGCTAGTAAACCCCATACACGCCTTTCTTGGCATGGTGGGGAAGAAGATTTTTGGCCGCCAAATTAAGTACTCATACATGCCTTCCTTAGCATGGTGGAGAAATCTGTGATGTTCATGCAAGTACTTCAGAGCTTCATACATGTCTTTCTTAGTATGGTGGGATGGCACATCAGCCATGGTTTATACCACCCATAGACATCTTTCTTGGCATGGTGGGCAGGCCCAACATACCTGAGGCTGCCCTCTATACGAGGATGACATTAAGATGCTGCCAGAATGCTATCAAATTTTCACACCAATAAGAGGCCTAGACCGCTCAAAGTGAAGTCAGCCATAAATATAAAATTAATATTTAAACTGACATTGCATGTGTATAAGTACCTGTACACACCTTTCTTGGCGTGACGGGGAAATCTGTGTTACATACAACTGCTTTAGAGACCTATATATGCTTTTTTTTCACATTGTGAGATGATGCATTCGACCATGGTGTTTACACCACCCATACATGCCTTTCTTGCCATGGTGGGCAAACCCATCCCCCGTTGTAGCCCCATATACTAGCACGACTTAGGAGGCTGCTGAAATATTGTCAAAATTTTATCTAAAATCCTAAACTTATAATGAAACTTAATCAAAATAGGTAACATCGTTCAAATCTCTTAAGCTTAAATCAATGTTTAATTGAATTACCAGCATGAGCCCTAACACTATGCTGAATACTTAAACTTAGTGTCTGAGGATGCTGCAGAGGTTGATTCCCGGTTGGGTCTTAAGATCGTGAATTAACAAAACCTAAAAATTCAATAATAATATTTTAAGAATTTCAACTTAGTAAAATATTTGAGAATTTAATTATGCAATATGACAATAGATCTGATTCTCTATTATTAAATTAATAGAGTCAATAAGATCTGAAATAATAAACTAAATGATTAAGCAGACTTATATACTCCAATGATGACTGTGTTGAATAGAGATTTTAATCAGAGAGGATACTTTTATCAAAATATAATATATCATTAAGCTATAAATGCCTAAATAAAATTCAATCTTTAAAGATTTAAAGTAAAATTGAATCTATCCACCTTCCACTACTATTTATCGTAGGTGGCAAATTAAGAAAACTCTAGCTCACAAAGGAGCCAATGTCAAATTAAGTATTCTACTATGTTCACTCTCAATCAATTTCATGCTAGTAATGATGTGGCACATATTCTATGACTGCTTGGCCAGTAAGCTCCACATATGATATAGTTATGACTAGAGTCCTCAACTAGTGGTCAAAATGACATCATTATATTATAATGATCAGAATGTATGCTCCCCAATGGCTTTGTCCTTTGAGTTATGAACCATAGGTTGCACTTTATAGGAAAAAAAAACCCTTTGTCAGCTAAGGTGGAGTTAAATTTGTCTTCTTAGATAAACACCATCCTAGGTTTGCAAGATTTTCTTGTTCGATGCAACCCATGGCTGCTAACAAAGATCGTTCAGTCATGTTGGGTCAACTATCTCCACTGACTAAGTAGATTATGGACCGCGATAGCCCGGGATGACAGAACCATGGGATCTTGATTAGGCACATCATTATTCCCCCAACCATTCACTTTAAATTAAAAGATGATAAATTTCATTAATTCATAATTTAATACTCCACATGATATTACTATACGCTACGCATTTAGCGATCTAACGACTAGCAATAATCGAAAGTTCTCTTAGTATTGGGAGGGATAATTAACTATAGGTCAGTGAGCGGCATCTACAGGATGGGCTACAGTCAAGCTAAGAGACTCTTCAATATTTGGTTTGACAGCTGAGAGCTAGCTCTTGTCATCAATTTTTGATGAATTTTTTATTTTGTTTAGTCCGATTTGATAGTTTTTCTTATTAGTTCTTTCTTATCCTTATTTCTATTGGTTATGTTGAATCCTGTTTGAGCTTCTTAGCCCATTTTGATCCCTTCTGTATGTTAATACTTATAATTTTTCATTTGGAATGATATTGGGCCTCTGCTCTTAAGTTTTTTTTCCAAAGAAAAGAGACGAGATGTGCCGGGCTCTGAGGATGCATATTTTGGAATGAGATGAACCACATACACCTCCAAGCTCCATCTTGCATGAGGAAGTGGGAGGTCATTTAGGATTTAGATTTGTTTTTTTTATTGCCTCTATAGGATGGCTGGAAGGGATGACATCATGGCAAGCTCGACGCATATGAGGTCGGCATATGGTATGAAATCTGGATTTTTTTGAAATTTGGAGTCTGAGGTAAGGAAATTTTACTTGAATTTTATGAAGATTTTATTAACTATATAATACTAATTAAAATGCATTTAATTATAGTTATTCCCAATAGTAAAATCACACACACACACACATATATATATATATATATATATATATATATATATATATATATATATATATATATATATATATATATATATATATATAGTTAAAAAGTGAGTGATAGTGATATTTTTGATGTGATATTGAAGATTGGGATGTTATATATGTAAAAATTAAAATTTAGATATTGGGTATGTAAATACATAAGAATTGAGTAGTATGTATTACTTTGATCATTATTTACAACCATAAGGTATATATTCAATATTAATGTTGGTACTAAAAGTCAAAAGTGCAAAGATATATAAATTCATCGATCGACACAAAATTGATTGGTGATACTCTTTAATATACAATCCAAGAGAAAATGGTTTGGAGGAGGCCTTCAACAAGATAATTGTCAAGCTGCTAAAAAAGATTCTTACTAAAAATAAGAGAGAATGGCATACCAAGCTAATAGAGGCATTATGGGCGTATCAAACCACCTACAAGATGTTGACTAAAGCCACTCCCTATTCATTGGTATTTAGAACTGAAGTAAATCTTCTGCTTGAAGTTGAGTTGCATTCACTTTGAGTAGCCATCCAATATAATCTAACTAAAGATCAAAATGCTCATCTGAGAATGGAGGAACTAGACATGCTTGATGAAGTTAGACTACAAGCTCAGCAAAATCTAGAAGTTTATCAAGCAAAGATGTCCAGGGCTTTTGACCATACGGTGCAGCCTTGAACATTCAAAAAAGGGGAATTAGTCCTGGTGCTGAGAAGACCAATTATTCCCAATCAAAAATTTGGTGGTAAATTTGAGCCTAATTGGGAGGGCCCTTTTATCATTGAGAAAGTGTACCAAGGAGAGGCATACCAACGCATTGACTTAAAAGGTAAGAGACCAATGCTAGCAATTAATGGTCGATACTTGAAAAAGTATTATATATGATGAATACATTCCCGAGGTACAATAAAAATTCCCCTGCAAGATAGAGGGCAATTGTTTTAGTATATCTATATCGATCGACATAGTCCTTCATGCGAAGATCCCTAAATAAACATACTCACTCTCGATAAAAAACTTTTCAGTTAAAATTCCCCTATTACAGGGGGCATTTTAGATTTATATACATAGATGAAATCAATGTTGCATGTTAAAACTCTCTTAAGAGCATATCAATTCAAATATTTATGTATTTGCATATTTTCAACTTAAAAGTTCTTCTAAAAGTGCTTTAAAACTTCCCCTGTAAGACAGGGGGCATTTTTAGTGCAATCCATCACAAACCAACAGGGCTCATCTCAAAAATCCAAACTAACAAAAATTGAAACAAATTCAACCCTCTTCCTTAGTGGAAATTTCTCCTCAGTGAGACTCAAATCAAATCAAACCTCTCATCCCCTCATGGATGACTTGAACCTGCATCCCTAGTGGAAGGTTCACACTCTATCCCTCAGTGGACTTCCTCCCTCTATCTTATGTATTGGACATAAGTAGAGCCACATTTCACTAAGTTATGGATTTTTTCTACACCTTGGGTTAAGGATAGACTATTTTTGTTGGTGCTTGTGATCTCTGATGTTGTTGATCATTTCGGTCAACACCAATATTTGTGGTGTTCCTTGTCAGTCACACCACACCTATTGGGTGCCCTTTGTTGACCTCATTTTTAGGATGAGATCTCAAACCCTCCATCTTAGGCATAGAATTTCTCTTAGACTTAAAGAGTTCCTTAGTCTTAAGACACATCTAGTGATTACGTGGACACTCAACCTAGCCCTAGAAACTTAGAAGAGTTGGCCATAACAATAGGTCATGCCTTAGGGGTGTTAGGGAAATTTGCCTACCCTTAGCTTAAACCATTCCTCACCCACCTTCCTTAAAGTCAAACTCCAAATCAATCTTAATTGATTTTCTCCAAACTCAAATCAATTCCATGATTGAAACCCATGAATGAAATTCCTAAGTCCAAAAATTTCCTAAGTTCCTTAATCTTCTCTTAAGGGCTTAGCCAAAATCATGATCTAAACCAAATCAAATCTTTGAGATTTTCTCATAATTCATTTATATTCTCATTTATATTCACATGTATAAATGAGATATAAATTTAAACCAATCAAACTAAACTTAAAATTCAAAATCAATTCATAAATTTTTCTAAGTCCTTTAAATTTTTCTTAAAGGACTTATCCTAAATCATTATCAAATCAAATCCAATTCATGGGATTTTCTCAAAACTCATTTATATTCACATATATAAATGAAATATAAATATAAATCAATCAAACTAAATTCAAAAATTCAAACTTCAAACTCCAAAATTTTCCTAAGTCCTTTAAATCCCTTTAAATGGACTTAGCCTAAATCATGATCAAATCACTTCAAACCCTTAAAATTTTCTCATGATCCATTTATATTCTCATTTATATTCACATATATAAATGAAATATAAATTCAAATAATCAAAACCAATTCCAAAAATCAAACTCAAATCCATTCAAAATCTAACCTAAGCCTTTCAAGTCAAAATCTTGAACTTAGTCAAATCAACTTCAAATTAAGCCAAACTCTTGATTTTCCTTCATGATTCAATCAACCCTACAATCATGAATTCAAATATAAATACAATCTCCAATCACCAAATCAAAAATCAATTCAAAAATCAAAGCCAAAATCCATTCATATTCTTCCTTTGAATATGAAATTGTCAAATGGATCAAAAACCATTTGGCTTCAAACCACTTACAAATGGATTTATATTTCAATCATAAGTCCATATGCAATTTCAATCAAACTCAAATCAAGCTTTGACCAAGCCATTTGACCCGCTTAGGCTTACTTGACCCAAAGTGACCTAAAGTACCCTTATGAGCCAAATTCTAATCCTAACCAAATTGGATTGAATCAAACTCACTTATGCCTCTCATCATGATCAACAATCATCATGGATGATCAATCAATAAAATTGGGTCAAACTAAGTTAAACCTAAGGGTTGACCAAGTCAACACTTAGCCCAAAATGAAACCTAACATCGCCAAATTCTACCATAGGCCAAATTGATTAAAATTATTGATCTAAGTTCATTCATGACCTATGTTTGAACTTGACCAAACCAACATCTAAGCCTAACCAAGCCCAATTGGCCACTTGACCCAAGTTGACCCAACTTGACCTAAAAAGTTAAAATGTGTCAAAACTTGATCTAAGACAAATTGATTGAAACCAAGGGGTCAAGTTCATTCCAAATCACTTGTTGAACTTGACCAACAACTTAATTGGCCAACTAGACCCAACCTAGCACAATTGACCTTAGACCCAACTTGACCTAAAAGGGGTCATGTTGAGCCAAATTTGAACTTAACTGAAATTGATTGGAAACAAAGATACTAATCCACTTCATATGACTAAGCAAACCTAAACTACCCTTGACCTAGCCCAAATAGGTCAAATGGGTCACATAGGTCAACTTGACCCATTTGACCTAAATGAAGTCATATGAGCCAAATTCAAAACTAATCCAAATTGAACCAAACCAAAGCCACCAAAATATTTCAAATGATCATATGAACCTAACCCAACCCTTGGTTTGACTTAATTTGACCAATTGGTCAACTAGACCCATTTTGACCTAAATGGGTTAACATGAGCCAAACCTTATCAAATGAATTCCAAACCTCATGAAACTTGGACAAACCTAGTTTCTCCACATACCCAACAAATCCAAATTAAAAATTAGCAAAATGACCATCCTACCCCTAGGCCATAGAACAAATTATGGACTAATCCATGGGTAATTTGGTCATACCCTCTTCATATCAACTTGATGTCTTCCTAATAGCTCACGTGGACCTAATGAAGAGAGGTGCACTCAACCAAATGGGTTTGGGTCAGCCCAAATGGACCCAAGGTCAAACCTGACCCCATGGGTCAAATTGACTCATTCTAAATCCTCCTTCCACCCAATTTGAGGCACATCGGAGGTTGGCAATCCACTCAAGGCCTCAAATTGAGCATGTGCAAAGAGCTAATATCCTAAACAACCTCTCTAATGTAATCAATTGGATCAAAATGGCAAAGGAGGTGTCGATCATCTGATTTCCATATGAGGATATATACTCCCCCTAATTCAATTAAAAATTATCATTCCTCAATTCGATTAAGCCCTAAAGAGTGTTAGGAAAGATCAGGGAGCCTTCCTAAAGAGGATTTGAAATTACTTCTTCTCAATTTTATCCATTGAAAAATAGGAGAGCTCCTTTGAATCCTCAACTTCCTCCACACTTAAAAATTCTTCAATCTTTCTTGCACACTTCCTCTGAGGACCAATTCGAGTGCACCCAAGCATCCATTTGCGTTCCCATAGTAAGGAGAGCTTCAATTGGATCAAAGCCACAAGGGAGATCAAGTGGTGTTGGTCCATAGAGCAATCCACTCAACCCCAAGTCCTAAGAATTTCAATAGGGCTTCATCTACACTAGATGAAGCTACCTCATCAATCTCGAGCACCGTGATCACCTTGTGAGGTATGAAATTTTTTGACCACCTAGCATAGGAGGTGTTGGTCTTTTGTGAAAGGAATTTTTAAGTCATGCAAAATCCACCGTTGGATATGCTTCTTATTGGCTTTAGATGGTGTGGGTAAAGTTTAGCTCCAATCCAAGCTCAATCGAGCTCGGATCCTTTCCTAGATCATGGATGGTCTCTATTGAACCTAGGGGAAGAACTAGGGAGATCTTGGTCATCCATCACATTTTGGATGGACGGCCGAGATTATTCCCACATTTAGAAAATAAATTATCCTTTATAAATCGTAGGTTAATCCTAGGTCGTCCGATCTTCGATCGAACAGCAGGGATCAAAGCACATCCCGCCGCCGCACTGCCATTTGGATTTGATGTTTGGCAGCTCACAAAGAGCGTGTAAAGTGCCACCACCATGTACCGTGAGTTGAGGGATTAGTTTAGGGAATTTAATTAATTCTAATTAATCTTCTGATCTTCTAAAACTCATATCTCCTTCAATAAAATTCAAAAAAATATGAGGTAAAATTCTATGGAAAGATAGTTCAACCTAAAATATTTTTAAAATAATTTCAATGAATTTTGAATTATCCTTTTTTTATTTTAGGTTTTATTGGAAATCATATTTTGCTAATTACCTTTTAATTAAACCTCTGACTAATCCCAAACTTCTTGAGTATGTTATAGGGGATGACCTCTGCCTCCCTAATTTTCTTGGGATTTATTGAAGGCTTAATTGAGGGAATTACAAATGTGTTTCCTAATTACTCTATTAACTTAATTAAGGATAATTAAGGTGTCATTAATGGTTTTAATCCATTATTAGGGTTTATTAAGGTCAGATCCAGTAAATAGGAGGTTTAGGGAATAATTTTGGGGCATTTCCCCTAAGCTATTCCCTAAACCCCATTTTCTTTCCTTAATCTTCTCTTAATTAAGGGTTAACTCATTAATTATCCCCTTAATTAATTTTTAAAAATTCTAAAAACTTCCAAAACTTAATTAATCTACCTTGGGTAGATGCTTAGGTGTTTAAGAGCCTATGTTGAATTAAGAAAATCAAAACCTAATTCATATGTGTGAAGGGGTGTTTTGAAATTACTTAAGCTAAACCCCTTAGCTTAATTAACCATTAATCATGAGCCAAATTACATTAGGCCTTTTCTTCCTAGGTGCATAGAAAGTTTCAATTCATTTTGGATTTTTATGTCATCTCATTGGCTCATAATTACTTGGTTAACGATGCTAAGGTAGTGTAGGTAAGGGTTAATTAATTTGCTTAATACATACCCTAACCTAATCAAAATATAAAATGAACTTAATTATCTAAAAATCAAATAAAAACATCAAACACATGTGGAAATGAGTTAGGAACAGCAAACTCAACTCACCTTTTCAAAATTAAATCAAACTTAAAACCAAACAAAAGTTATCTTAAATGAACTTTGATTTTCTTTAAGCTTTCTTATTCCATAAGAATGTCTTTAGGATTTAATTAAAGTGAATGTGTTTACATGCTTTGATTGCTTTGATTCTATCCCTAACATGTTAAATTTGTATGTCATGTGGTTTCATACATCCATATTTCTCAAATTCAAATTTAAAAATGAAATTGTTTACTTTATGTCAAATTTGCATGTGTTCGCTAAAGTATAAATATGAATAACTTTTATCACTACTAAATTCAAATTATTTTTAAAACATATAAATCAATTATAAAATCTAAAAATGTGTTACTTATACTTTAATTATAAGCTTGTATGTGAGTAAGATATAAGGGTGTGCTTAGCATAGGTTTCCCTTCTTTTTTTATGTTGGTATAGTTTTGAATAGGAATTGGTAAAATGTATGGTTCATTTGAAAAGAACCTAACACTTGCCTAATTCCATATCCTATTCATTCCTAAGCTATCATTTAAGAAGGGTTGCTTATGCTTGCACACATAAATCATATAAACAAAAATTAATCAATTAATACAACTTTTGCATTCTTCTTTTCCATTTCATTTCTTTTGTACATATGTTTGTATTTAAGGAAAGTGGTATATTAGTATGGACAACCCCGAGGTTGCAAGGCTTTAAGTAGCCCTAAGTAGGTCTTGTACCTTACACCTCTGTTTAACAATGGCACTATACTCACTTATGCATTTCTTAGTTTCATATGTATATGTGAAAAATATGATAAAGAAACCCTTTTCTACCTAAGAAAAATCATGCATATTAAACTTCCAAATTTCCTTAAATAAATTACTTAGCATGCATCATAAAGTATGTTAAATGTTCTCATTTGTATGTATAGATATGCTTAAATTCACTCATATGCATGTTATACATGTTGGGAAAGAAATGAAGTGATGTATGTTTTGTGAATTTGGTTCATTTTATTTAATCTTAAAATGCCTTTTATTTTTGAATAGGTTTGTTTAGAGTTCATCTAAACTTAGGATTAATTAAAATATTTAATCAAAACATTCACTAAACAAAACTAAAATGTGAACTTACTTTAGAAATTACTTAGGGAAAGTGAAGTTCTCTTCTTTTTCCACTCTCTTTATAACTTAGTAATTAATTGTAGGATTCATTTGAACATAATCAAAAAATGAAATAAAATCAATCCAAAATAATTAAAAACTTAAATGAAACCCTCCTGTAAGTTGAACATGTTTTCACACTTAAAAAATTTGAACCTAAAGCCATAGCTAAGCATACAATAATAAAACCTTCAAAGCACACACTATTTCTAGCTTTAGGTTAGGGCGGTGCATGCTTTCATTTTTGTTTTGTTTTGTGATATATATTTTAGATTGGATGTTAGGGTGTATGCTTGTAGAATGAATGGTAGGATGCTCTTAGTCTAATCATTATTTTCTGCAGGGGATTGAGTTTAAAGGGCATTATCATAAATAAAAATATAAATGCTTTTGCTTGCAGGTGCTTTATACCCTTAATCATAATCCAATAGGCCAGGTAGACTTAGTCACCCATGTGTGGGGTGATAATTCCAATATACATGCTTGAGATTTTTATAGTTTGTTTTAGCTAATCTCTATTTTGCAGGTGTTAGTTAGATTTCCAATCTTTTTTCTTTTCATGTAAATTTGTGCAATTAGAATTTTGGAATGATTTTATGGGGATTAGGATGAGCATTGGTCATAAGAATCCTATCTTATGGACCATGTGAAGCCTTGGAGCATCTACCTTCCAACCATATGAAAGAAGGAACCAAAGAAGAAAGAAAAAAGAAGAAAGAAGAAAAGAAGAAAAGAAGAAGTGAAGCTTGAAGACCCCCATAACAATGAATTTCTTGATTAATTGTAATTTAATTCATTTGTAATCTGGGTTGTATAAGGGTAGAGCTCGGCTACCCAATTTATTATTTTCAAGTTAGTACGGTGGTGCCTGACCACAACGGCCTCTTATTCTTTTTGAGATTAGCTTTATAAATTGATTGATGATTTGCTTAGCTTGTGAATTAAGTGGCATGTTTTTCCTAATTTCTTTCTAGATTTATGTATGTCCTGGATGTGAATTAGGTTCTTTAGGAAAAAATAAATCTTTTACCAAACTTAACAACTCAAACTAAAAAAATAAAGAACACATAACCTCACCTAAAGCTTAGGTTTAAAATCAAGATAAAAGAATTAGCAACCCCTTATGTGGATGAGTATTTCTTTTATAATATTATCCACAAATGCATCTTATTTCACTCTTGGTTGAAGGGCTTCCACCTTTGTCAGAGAAACTTGGCTTGACCTTTGAGAGCCATGGTGGAAACACACATCCTTCCTTCTTGGTGATTTTGACCAATAACTCTATTTCTCATGCATTAGGCATATGAATCCTATGAGCCTGTCAAAATAATTGTCCAAAAATAAAAATAAAAATTAAATTTGAATTGCATTAGATTTAGGTCATTTAAAGCATGTCCCTACATAATATAGTCTCTTTATGGAGTGGGTTTAAGGACTTAGTCTCTTTTAAATAAACAACTGCCTAAGCTATCTTGCATAAGCATAAAGATTTGCCTACATGTATTTAAAATCATAGGAGGAGTTAGTTGGTAGCCACCCCAGATTGTATGTCCAAACAATCGGGTGCTTTGTCCTCTCTTATGGAGGCAAACAAAATAGCCCTTTTCACCTTAAATTTAGGTTGTGCTTTTGGTCCTCACCAAAGCTCCCTAGATTTAGGTTCTAAAGTTGCTTCTCCATTCGTGCACCATAGACTAAAATTTTCACCTCTTAGGCATTTCCTTAATCTTGTGTTAAGGAATCACAAGTCCTAAATTTCTAATGAAAAATACAACTCAAACAAATTAATTCAATATCAAAAATGTAAAGCCCAATCATAGGATAGTTTGAGATACACGCTAGGTTTCCTAGTATTGTGGGCATCTCCTACGCATCTTTCTTTTGGCTTCAATAACTCCCTCTTTGATCAATCCCATTTGATCTTTCAAAATGAACTAATCGATTGATAGTCTTTTCTTATTAAAATCTTTGAAGACAATGATCATTTACCTTATTCGAGAGTTTTCTTAAGGGATTCTATCCCTTAGGATGTAATTAACTATGAGGGCTTCCCCCTGTAGGGAACTTAACGAACCGATTTAAAATAAATTATGCTTTACATTTCCAAGTAAAGTAGAGGAAGAATCTCTGGTACATATACAAACCCATCGTCCTTAGACTCCTTATTGAGGTGATTAGGTCCATTAAAGGGTAGTGACTTCTATCTTTTAAGATAGTACACTATTCCTTGATGATATACCCGATCACTTGAATAAGCACATCTGTGGATCTACGTGGTGTCCCAAAAAGATTAATTTTTATATTCTTGCCTCTCTTTTCTTTCACCCAGAGATTTGAAGGTGACCATATAGAAATTTTTCTTAAAACCCCACACTTGACCATTGCAAACCAAAAAGGCAATCCCTTTGGTTGGATAGTCCTACTATGTGGTTGCTAGACTACCCCTTTGGATTGGTAAATCTGAGCTAGCCCAAGGCTAATATGGCACCTACTCAGTGCGATCCATCACAAACTGATGGGATCCATCAAAAATAAGTAAAAAAATGGAATTAACTTTGACTATCTTTGAGCTGATTCAAGTTCCCCAACGACATTCACTCAATGGTCAACCCTAGGTCTGGTTTGATTTATTGCACAAGCAACTGATCACCTCAATGGTTCCTTATTTTGGAAGATGTGAGTCCCTGTGCTTTCTTCTTAACTTGACTATTACAAATCAAAAGGAAACCCCTTTGGTTGGATAGTCCTACTGTGTGGTTGGTAGACTACCCCTTTGGATTGGAAAATTTGAATGTAGACCAAGGCCAACACTGTACTCAGTGCAGTCCATTGCAAATCGATGGGATCTATCAAAAATAACTAAAAAAATAAAATTAATCTTTGACTATCTTTGAGCTAATTTAAGTCCCTCAGTGGCATTCACTCAATAGTCAACCTAAGGTTGGGTTCAATCCGTTGCCTCGCCAATGGATCACTCCAGCAACTGATTCCTACTTTGGAGGATGTAAGCCTACTATGCTTTCTTCCTAGTACAGTTGTTGCACAAAAGGCTACCTCTTTGGTTGGATAGCCCTAATGTGTGGTTGGTAGACTACCCCTTTAGATTGGTAAATCTGAGTTAGGCCTAGGCCAACATGGCCCCTACTTAGGGCGATTCATCACAAACCAACAAGGTCAATCTCAAAATCCAAAATTTTTATAAATCTGAAATAAATTCAACACTCCTCCCTTGGTGGAATCATACTAAAAAAATAATACAAAATCCAATCAACCTCCCTCAGTGGAGTCAAATCAAATCAAATAATCAAAATAATCAAATCAATCAAATCAACTACCTCTTCTCAGTGAGATACAAATCTTTCTAGTTCCTCCAGCGGATCTCAAATTCTAATCCCCCAGTAGATTTCATAACCTCTTTTCCCCAGTGGATGACTTGAACTTGTTACCCTAGTGGAGAGTTTAAATTTTCATCATAATTGGAGCACCAAATCCTAAATCAACAAATCAAATCAAATTTCTCCCCAACAAGACTCAAATCAAATCAAACCTCTCATCCCCCAGTGGATGACTTCAACCTTTTCCCTAGTGGAAGATTCACATACTCAATCTCTAGTGGATTCCTCCTTCACACTCTTATGTATTTGACAAGAGTAGAGTCACATTGCACCAAGTTCTTGATAACTTCTACACCTTGGGTTGAGAGTAGATGATTTTTGTTAGTGCTTGTAATCATTCAGTGTTGTTGATCGTCTCGATCAACACCAAAATATGTGGTATGCATTGTCAGTCACACCACACCTATTGGGCACCCTTTGTTGACCTCATTTTTAGAATGAGCTCTCCATCTAGACATAGGACTCCACTTAGACACTAAGAGTTCCTTAGTCTTAAGACACTTCTAGTGATTAGGTGAACATTCAACCTAACCTTAGAGACTTAGAAGAGTTAGCCATAGGAATAGGTCATGCCTTAGGCGTGTTAGGAAAACTTGGTTACCCTATAGCTTAAGCCAAATCCTTACTTTTTTATTTAAATTCAAACTTCAAATTCAAATCAACTTCAAATCATAATCAACTTCAAATCCAAATCAACTTCAAATTCAAATCAACCTCAAATCCAAATCAACTTCAAATCCAAATCAACTTCAAACTCAAACCAAGTCCAAATAAAATCTCAAATAAATTCCAACTTAATTGATTTTCTCAAACCTTAAATCAATTCCAATGGATTTTCTCAAATCATGAATCAATTCCAAATGATTGACATCCATGATCAATTCTAAATCCAAAACTTTTCCTAAGCCATTTCGATTTCATATTATGGACTTAGCCTAAATCAAATCCAAATCACTTCAAATTCAAAAGATTTTCTCATAACCATTTATATTCTCATTTATATTCACAAATATAAATAAAATATAAATTCAAATACCCAAAACCAATTCAAAACTCAAATCCAAATCTAACCTAAATCCAACCTAAACTCTCTCAAGTCAAATTCTTGAACTTAGTCAAATCAAACTCAAATCAATTTAAACCTTTGGATTTTCTCTTCAAACAATCAATCCTTCAATCACAAACCAAATTCAATCATAAACTTCAATCATTAAACATAAACTAAATTCAAAACTCAAACCCAAATCAAACCCATGTTCATCCTTTGAACTTGAAATTGTCAAATGAATCAAAACTCATTTCAGTCTAAATCACTTGCAAATGGATTTATATTTCAATCATAAGTCCATATGTGAGTTCAACCAAACTTGAATCAAGCCTTGATCAAGTCAATTGATCCACTTAGGCTCACTTGACCCAAAGTGACCTAAAACACCTTTTTGAGCCAAATTATAATCCTACCAAAATTGGGTTGAACTAAGCCCATCTAAGCCTCACATTGTGAGCAACAATCATCATAAGATGATCAATCACTCAAATTGGGTCAAACCAAGTCAAACCTAGCCTTTGACCAAATCAACACTTAACCTAAATGAAATCTAAACTAGCCAAAATCCAAATAGGCCAAATTGATTGAAACCATTGATCAAAACCAATCCATGATCAATGATTGAACTTGACCAAGTCATCATTTGAGCCAAACTAACCCAATTGGCTACTTGACCTAAGTTGACCCGAGTTGACCTAAATAGTCAAAATATTTTAAATCTTGATCTAAGCCAAATTGATTGCAACCAATGGATCAAATTCATTTTAAATCACTTGTTGAACTTGCCCAAAGCCTCAATTGGCCAACTAGACCCAACCTAGCCTAATTGACCATGAACCCAACTTGACTTAAAAAGTCAAATCAACTTGAAACTTAACCAAACCAAAATTGATTGAAACTAAAGCTTGCAAAGTATTTCAAATGATCAACCAAGCCTAAACCAACTCATGACCTAACCCAATTGGGTCAATGGGTCAAATTGGTCAACTTGACCCATTTGTTCTAAGTGAACTCAAATGATGCAAAACCAAATATAAATCAAATTGAACCAAACCAATGATACAAAATCACTCCAAATGATCATTTGAACTTGACCTAACCCATGGATTGACCCAATTTGACCAATTTGTCAACTTGACCCAAGTTGACCCATTTTGACCTAAATGGGTCAACTTGAGCCAAATCATATCAAATATACTCCAAATTCATTGAAAATTGGCACAACCCATTTTTCAATCATTCCAAATTTGCCCAAATCAAAGACAAATGACCAATTTACCCTTGGGTCAAAGGGTAACCTATGATCAAATCCACTTGGAATTTGGTCAAATCCTTTTCATGGCCACTTGGCATCCTCCTAGTGGACCATTTGGACATAAAGGGAGGTGGTGCACATGACCCAATGGATTTGGGTCAACCAGACCCAATCCAAGGCCAAAACTGACCACTCCACTCAAAATTCTCCACATGGATCACCTCCTCCACTCATTTTAACCCATGTGCACCTCCACACTCCCACTCCTCTACCAAAATTGAACCACATTAAGCTCATAACAACCAAAAAAACCTATTCAATCAGAGCAATTTGATCAAAATAGCAAGAAGGCTCTCAACCATCCAATCCAAGTAGGGGATATATACTCCCCGTCATTCCAATTCAATTCAATATTATTGCATTTGATTGAGCTCAGAGGATCAAAGGCAAGCATCCACAAGCTTCCCTAAGCATTCCTAAGCTTATTTGATTTCACTTTCTTAATTTTTCTTAAGCCAAAAATAGGGGAGGTAGGAGAAATTTCCAACTAATTCATCACTCCACCAAAGTCCAATTACTCTTACAAGCACCATCGGGAGGCAAGTCGAGCTCATCCAAAGCTTCTCCCAAGTCTCCAAGCCACGGGAAGCCTCACCTAGACCAAAGCCATAAGCCATTTAACAAACTTTGGTCAATTGTAAGATCTACTACAAATTGAATTTTCAAACCTTCAACAAGGCTTTTTCTCCACTAGACGAAGCTACCTCAACGGTTGGAAGCACCACTGATAGCCTCCGGTGAGGTATGCTTCAAAACTGAGCTTAGGTTGAAAATTGTTTGGTCTTTTATGAAGGTAATTGTAATCTCATTGAAATTCCACCATTGGATCTTCTTCTCTATGCTCTTAGATGGTGTGGGTTGAATCCTAGCCTAATCTGAGCTCAAGTGAGCTCAAATCAAGCCATGGAGGATGGATAGTCTCCGCTCCGAAAGAAGGCGGTGGATTGGAATCCATCTCGCATGTTTTGGATGGATGATCCTGATTAAAATGTGTAGATCCAATGATTTAATCCTTCATAACCATAGGTTTTATCCCGACCGTCTGATCCTTGATCGGACGACCAAAGAGAAAGCGTGTAGTGCCACCGAATGACGTAGTATATGATTTGACAACTTAAATAATGAATCCTGTCGCACCACATGGAAAGCGCACGCAGCGTCCATGGCGCCGGGATTAATTAATTAATTAGGGTCATCTAATTATCCCTTAATCATAGAAACTTCTTAAAATCATAATTAAATTTAGAAAATTCAAAAAATAAAATAAATGAAGGCTCATTTTAAAGATAATTCAGTGAGGAATAATATAAAATTATTTCTAATTGATTTTGAAAGTGAATTTTTCTTAATTAGGGTTTAATTAAAAACTTAATAACCCTAATTATTCCCTAATTATTTCATTAATTAATTTCAAACTTCTCAAACATGTTTATGAGATAACCGCCTCCTTGAATTTCCCGAATTTATTAATGAGTTAATTAGGGAAATCAATTAATGAATCCCTAATCACCCTTTTAATATAATTAAGAGTAATTAAGCATGTGAATAGTAGTTTGATCACTTAATTAAGATAATTAAACATTGTTTAAGTAAAGATGAGGTTTATGGAATGGGTTTAGGGTATTTTCCCTAAGTTATTCCTTAAACCCCCTTTCTTCCTTAATCCAAACCTAATTAAGGATTAATCCACTAATTTTCTACTTAATTAGCTTAATCAAATTTTCAAAATCAATTTAAACTTAATCAATCTCTTTTCCTTAGGTGTTCAAAAGCCTAAGGTAGATTTAAGGAAATCATTTTCAACTCACATGTGTGGGAAGGTTATGAAAGTACTTAATTAAACTCTTTAACTTAATTAATCAATAATGGTGAGCTAATTGTATTATACCCCTTTCTTTCTTAGATGCATTGTTGATTTAAATTCCATGTGGTTGCATATCATATGTTGGCTCATAATTGTTAGGTTAATTATGTTAAAGTGGGGTAGATAAGGGGTAATTACTGGACTTAACTTACACCTTTAACCTAAACAAAACATAAAAATCAACTTAATGGTTCCAAAAATTAAACTAAATCAATTCACACATTAGGAAAATGGGTTAGGACCACAAACCTTTTCTCATTTCTTAAATCAAATCAAACTCAAAATAAAAATAAAAATCCCTTTAAAGAAATTTTGACTCACTTTAATTGATCTTATTTCATAAGATCATCTTTAAGAATTAATTATGGTGAATGAGGCTACATGTTTACATCTCTTTATTTCTTTCCAAGAATGCTAAATGTTGTGTGCCATATGAAAATCATGCATTCATATCTTTTGAAAAATCAAAATAAATGAAATATGTTCTTTATGTCATATTGCATGTTTTGGCTAAAGTAAGAATATGAATGGCTATTATCACTACTAAATCAAAAATTATTTTCAAAACCTATAAATCAAAGATCATAAATGAAAGTATGGTACTTGTAAATACTTATCAACTTTCATGTGATTAGCACAAAATGTGTTATGTGATTTTATTCTCTTTTCTTAACATAGGTTTAAATAGGATTTGCAAAGTGTATTATTCAATTGAAAAGAACATAACATTTGCTTAAATCCATTCCTTTAAACTTTTATGTTATGGCTTAAGAAGGATATTCACATTGCACATGTAAATTAAACAACCAAAATCAAACAAACAAACATAAACCTTTTACATGATTCTTCATCCATTTATTTTCTTTTTTTACATACACATGTATTTAAGAAAAGTGGTATATTAGTTTGGACATCCCAGGATTGTGAGGCTTTAAGTAGTCCTAAGAAGGCCTTGTACCTTATACCCTTAGTATAGAAAATGATAACATCATACTCACTTATGTCTTTTATACATGTAAATGTGCATTTGATTAATCAATAAAAGAGTCCCTCTTTTCTACTTAACAAAATCATGCATCATGAAACATCCAAATTTTCTTAGGCAACATCTATTAGCATTCACCATTAAGATATGCTAAATATTTGCATTGCATGTATAGATATGTTTAGGATCATTTCATATGCATGATACACATGTTGGAAAGAGATAAATAGTAGTGTATTTTGTAATAGTAATTCACCTTAATTAATCTTAAAATGTCTTTCTTAGTGAATTAGTTTCTTTAGAGAAAATCTAAACTTAGGATTAATTAACATATAATAAAACATTCACTAAAGAAAAATCATTAATGAATCTACCTTAGAAATTACTTAAGGTAGGGAGGAAAGAGATGTTCTCTTCTCTTTTCCTCTCTTTACAACATTTAGTAATTAAGTATAGGTTCATTCAAACCAAATCAAATCATCAAATAAAATTAATAAATTAACTAAATCACTTAAATAAAATCACCCTCTAAGTTGAATCCTTCCTACTTAGAAAATTCCAACCTTACAGCCTAGCTAAGACATGCCACAAAAGCTTTAAATGGGACACACATTAGGCTAAGTCGCCATTTCTAGCTCTATGTTTGGGCGATGCATGGATTGATGCCTTATTTTATTTTGTGATGTAATATTTTAGTCTGGATGTTAGAAAAGGATGATAGGATGATCTTAGTCTAATCATTGTCTGCAGATTATGCATGTAATAAAAATATAAATACTTTTGCTATGAAGGTTTCCTATACCCCTAAGCATAATCCAAAATAGGTCGGGTGGACTTGGTTACCCATGTGTGAGCTACTAAGTCCAATTTATTCATATACATGCTTGGGATTGTGTGGTATGTTTAGCTAATCTCTATTTTGCAAGTATTAGTTAGATTATATTTCCCATTTTCATGTAAGATTTGGAATGAATGTTCTGGGGATTAGGATGAACATTGGTCATAAGACTATGCACCATGTGAAGCCTTGGAGCAACCACATCCAAACTAACCAAAAGAAAGAAAGAAGAAAGAAAGAAAGAAAGAAGAAAGAAAGAAAGAAAGAAATGAAGAAATGAAGAAAAGAAGAAATGAAGAATGAAGACCCCCATATCATGAATTCTTTCTAAATTGTAATTAATTCATTTGTAATCTGGGTTGTATAAGGGTAGAGCTCGACTACCCACATTTCTTTTCAGGTTTGTGCGGTGGAGC
Source organism: Cymbidium sinense (assembly GCA_021442155.1). Classification (NCBI taxonomy): domain Eukaryota; kingdom Viridiplantae; phylum Streptophyta; class Magnoliopsida; order Asparagales; family Orchidaceae; genus Cymbidium; species Cymbidium sinense. The sequence continues at coordinate 56,243 of JAKCPB010000806.1, read as the reverse complement.
CCAACCACAAAGGCCTCTTATTCTTTTACGCTAGCTTTATAAAATTATTTGATGTTTGTTTAGCTTGTGCATTAAGATGACATGTTTTTTCTAGTTTCTTCCTTGCTTTGATGAGTGGCCTAGATGCGATTAGGCTCTTAAGAAAAAATAAATCTTCTATCCAATTAATCAACTCAAAATAAAAATTAACAACTCATAACCTCACCTAAAACCTAGGTTATAAATCAAGATAAAATATTTAGCAACCCCTTAGCTGGATGTTGTATATCTCACATCATGCATAAAAAGTATCTTGCTTCACTCTTGCTTATGGAGGGCTTCCACCTTTGTCAGAGAACTTGGCTTGACCTTTGAGAGCCATGGTGGTAATACACCTCTTTCTTGCTGATTTTAGCCCATAATCAATTTCTCATGCATTAGGCGTATGAATCCCATAGCCAATGTCAAATAAATTGTCCAAAAAACTAAAATAAAATATAACAAAAATTTGCATTAGATTTAAGTCATTAATCATGCCCTACATGATCTAGTCTCTTAGGGAGTGTGTTGAAGGACTTAGTCTCTTTCTAAATAAATAATAGCATATCTTACAAAAGCATATGACTTGCCTACATGTATTTAAAATTGGAGGAGTTAGTTGGCGGCCACCCCCAGGCGGTTGTAAGCCCAATAGTCGGATGATTTATTCTCTCTTGTGGAGGTAAATCATATACCAATTTTTACCTTAGATTTAGGTCGTGCCTTGGCCCTTGCCAAAGCTCCTTAGATTTAGGTTCAAAGGTTGCTACTTCCCTTTGCAGACTACAAGTATAAATCCTCACCTCTTAGGCATTTCCATGATCTTGTACTATGAATTGTAAGCCCTAAATTTCTAATAAAAATTTCACTCAAATAATTAACTCTCTTCAAAATTTAGAAATATAAATCCCAACTATAGGATAGTTTGGGATGCTTACTAGGCTTCTTAGTATCATAAGCATCCCCTACTCATCTCCTTTTGGTTTTGATAATAACTCCCTCCTCTTAATCAATCACACTTGATCTTCCAAAAATAAACCAATTGATTGATAGTCCTATCTTTGGAATCTTTGAAGACAATGATCATTTACCTTAATCGAGACTATTCTTAAGGAATCTCATTTCTTAAGATGTAATTAACTATGAGGGCATGCCTCCATAGGGAACTTAATGAACTTGATTTAAAATAAACACTAATTTACTTTTCCATGTAAAGTAAGAGAAGAATCTCTGGTACATTCGAAGACTCATAGTCCTTAGGAGTCCTCATTAGGTGATTAGATCCATTGTAGGATGGTGGCTTCTGTCTCTCGAGATATTTCATCATTCCTCAATGTCATACCTGATCACCTTAATGAGAATATCTGCGGATCTACGTGGTGTCTAAAAGGAGTATTATTTTTGTCTTCATTTATTTTTCAAAAAGATAGATGAAGCTGAAAAATAAATTTCACATGTTCTTAAGAAACACTCCTCATTGACTACAAACTTTTTTTACTATAGTGGTGAACCTAGAGAAACTATATCTTATATCATGGGATAAGTCACTCGGCCTAAAGATAATGGGGGAACTGGGCTCCTCTCGGTGCCCACTTTAAATCTTATTAGTAAAATCAAAATTATGTGGAAAGTTTTGAACAATTCCTCTTCTTTAGCTGATTGGTGTTGGAATAAGTCTGGATTCCTTTGGGAAAAGTACTTTCTTCAACAATCTTGACTTTGGAGGGAACTAAAAATATGTGATGCTCATTTCAAGAAGAAAATTCCATAATGAATATTAGGCCAAGTTTTGATATTGATTCCATTCTATGGAACGGTCAAACTAAACTCTCCACTAAGCAAACTAAATATGCTATTTTTGAACAATTGCAAAGTGTGGACTGGTATGATTGGATATGATTTAAGGGTTATGCTATCAATTTTGTAAATTTCAGTTTGATGACATATTTTGGTGGCTTGAAAACCTCAAATCAATTCTCCTCTAGAAGATTGGCCCAGACATTAGACTATTTTTTCTACAAAGCTTTCCCTGAGTCATACACTCATTTATTATTTGAATGCAATGAGTCTATGAAGCTGATTTAGAGTGTTTTTCCAAAATGTAATTTTTTTCTGATGTCGTATTCTCTATCATAAATCTTAGGTTCTTTAGCCAACCTAGAACACAAAGATATCGCTAAACTTTTTTTTGATGCAGTATTCTTTGATTTTCCATACATTGACCCTATTTTTCTTTGAAATAAAAAAAATTAAAGAGATAAATCTGAATGAGTATGAGATGGAGATAAATTTCCTATAAGCTCTAAAGGCACAATAGGTAGCAGAGCTCCTGTGAAATAATAACAAGAATCTAAAAATAGATTCATGAAGTTGTGGATGGAAGATTTTTTTAAGCAGTTTGAGGCTCCTCATAGCTCTCTTCCTCTTACTTGCACCTTTCATATCTTTCTTCTCATAACAATAACAATGCAAATGATTATGAAGCACTTGTTTATTTCCAAAGATCAACTCTTGAAGAGTGTCTTCTTCTTCACTTTCTTCTCCGCCACTTTAATCCGAGCTCATGGGGAATGGTACCAATAAGCTTTTTTTGCACATGAAGGGGTCACATGCGGTGGCAAGCATCCTAACAAAGTCACTTTGGATCTTAGGTCCATCGCTTGATAGGTCCTCTTCCTACTTGTACATCTAATCTCTCTTTCCTCAGAATGCTTGATCTCATCTACAACAATCTGTATGGCAAGATCCCTCCTAGTCTCTCGCCCTTAAGGAATCTGCAACTTTTCAATCTGAGTGCCAATTCTCTTCAAGGAGCATTTCCTACCAACCTGAGCTCTGAGTTTATAGGCCTTGACTTTAGCAAAAATAATTTCTCTGGTAAAATTCCCTCTACCTTCTTCTTATTGCTAAAGCTCAAATACCTAAACATTAACTACAACAGCAACAGTGGCAACATCCCAACTTCTCTGAGAAATCTTTCATCCATAAAATCACTCAACATGGTGGCCAATCTCGAGGGGAGCATTCCTGCACAAATTGAAAGCCTCACAAATCTAAGAAATTTAAGTCTGAGTTTGAATAATCTCTCAAGCATCATCCCTTCTAGTATCTTCAACCTATCACACTTATGTGCGCTTTCTTTGGCCCAAAATCATCTCTTTGGTGACTTTCCACCAGCATCGAAAGTACTCCTCCTAGCCTAGAAATCTTATATATAGCTGGTAACATGCTCAACAGATCTCTAATTCTAATTCTAATTAATTTTACACCTCACCCAAATTTTTATATGGTAAAAACAAATTCACAAACCGCCTGATCCTGGAAATTTGCAGAATCTCAACATCCTTAACTTAGAAATCAATGAACTTGAATCCGATGATGCTGAAACCTGGAAGTTTCTTGATTCTCTGGCCATCTACACTGACTTAAAAGTGCTCATTCTTATCACGAATGAACTTGGGGGTGTTTTGCCAAAATCTATTGCGAACCTTTCGATCCAGCTCCAATTCCTCTCAATTAGCAACAACCATATCCCAGGAAGCATCCCATCTGAAATAGAGAAGCTCGTCAAATTGAATTTGTTGGGAATGGAGTTCAACAATCTCATAAGACATACCACACAACATTGGAAAGCTTAAGATGTTGTAGTTGCTTATTTTTTATGCAAATGGACTTACAAAAGCCATCCCTTGGTCCTTGGAAAACCTCACTGACCTCAGCGAATTGGATTTTGGCGATAATCAATTAACATGATCCATTCCTTCAAATATTGGAAATCTCATCGGCCTAAATGGCTTGACTCTCGAACATAACAACCTTGTAGGTACTATTTCCAAAGAACTTTTAGGCAATTTTGCACTATCGCGCTATCTGGGTTTGGCTGGCAACCTTTCTGATGGGATGATTCCCCTAGAAGTTGGCAAGCTCATGAGTCTCAATGTTCTAGATCTTTCTCACAATAAATTTAAAGGCATGATACCACAAACACTAAGAAGCTGTCAAATGTTAACCGAACTCTACCTGGACAATAACTTATTTTATGGCCCTATTTCTACTGCTATAGGAAAGCTGCAAAGTATAGAAATATTAGACCTCTCTTGAAATAACTTGTCAGGGTCCATTCTAGATTCATTCCAAAATCTCAACTTTGCTCAACCTGTAGAATCTATCATATAACAATCTTGAAGGAGAAGGGACAAATGTTGGTGTTTTTAAAAATGCAATGACGATCAATCTCGATGGAAACACGGAGCTATGTGGAGGGATTCACGAACTTCACCTTCTTGCATGCGTTGAGCATTTTGAAAGAAAAAAATAATAAGAATAGAAGGCTACATCATGTTCTCAAGATTTTGATCCAAATCCTAGGCATATGTGCACTCCTGATTTTCTTATCCTTTGCAGTTATTCTTTACTACTACATGTACAAAATACAACATCAGAGAAGGAGAAATGCTTCACACCAAGCAGCTATGGAAGTACCGTTTCCAATGATTTCTTATGCGAGTTAGTTAAAGCAACAGATGAGTTCTTTTCTGCTAATCTTATAGGAAGAGGAAGATATGGGTCGATGTACAAAGGAGCACTGCACCAAGGCTAAACAACAGCAGCCATCAAAGTGTTCAACCTCAACATATGAGGAGGCTTCAGGAGTTTCAAGGCTGATCGTAATCTTTAGAGCATCTTGACATCTTGCTCGACCATTGATTTCAATGGCAAAGATTTCAAAGCTCTCGTATTTGAATTCATGCCGAAGGGAAACTTTGATGTGGCTACACCGAAGAGATTCCACTGATGGAGGAGTTTTTCTTCAACTGGAACATAGGTTTAACATTGCCATTAATGTCACTGAGGCTTTGGAATATCTTCACCATAGTTGTAAGCCACCTATAATTCACTATGATATGAAGTCAAGCAACATCCTACTTGAAGAAGACATGATAGCTCATGTAGGAGATTTTGGACTAGCAAGAATTCTTTCTGAATCTATAAGCATGCCTCTCCAAAATTCAAATAGTAAGAGTTGGATTAAAGGAACTATTGGTTATGTTTTCCAAAGAGAGTACTAAGCATTATGATATACTTAAACTAAATTCTTCAACATCCTTTGAATTGTTAGGAATAAAAATCAAAAAAAAGACAGATCAAAACTATGCAAACAAATATAGTTCAAAATATACAATTATTGAAAGTTCTCCATCATATTTGAATATGGAAGAGGCACCATCCATCTAGCTCGAGATGTCTATAGCTTTGGAATCATACTATTAGAAATGCTCACTGGAAGGAGGCCTAATGATGATATTTTCAAGGATAACTTAAACCTTCATAATATCATCACAACGGCTTATCCCCATCAGTTAATTGATATTGTTGATCCTAAAATATTAGTTGAAGAACAACAAGAAGCAAACATGAACAATGTGGAAGAAGTAAGAAGAAACAATAGCAATAACATCATAGAGTGCTTGCATTCTATTGCAGAGGTTGGCCTTTCATGCTCAGCTACTTCACCTGAGCAAAGGCTTTGCATGAGAGATGTTACGGCAAAATTGCATGCAATAAGAGTAGAGTCGATTTTAAAGCCGGCTCAAATCGGCCAAAATGGGTAATTTGCTCAAGCAGTCGCGGTTCAAAGTCGAGTCCGAGTCGGATCGACCGAGCTCGAGCTCGATCCGCTCGATCGGAAACGAGCCGCTCGAAATCAACCGAGCCGAAATCCAAACGAACCGGCAAACGAGCCTGCTCGCTCAAAATGAAATCCAGGCTGAGAGAAGGAATTTTTAATAGCAAATTTTTGGCATATGTAATAACCGAAAAAAACATGAATGCTTAAAGAACCGAAACATCCCCAAATCAACTGCACCAGAAACATCCCCAAATCCAATAGGGGAACCTCAAATAATGGAATAACAGATAAAATTGAAATGACCAACAGAATACTTACAGAATCAGGAAATAAAATAGAAAGAGGAAGTATTTCTGGAGCAAGGAATCAAACCAAGCACATGCAGGTCAATCGAAATCGGCAAACCAAGCACTCAATCGACGGACGGACGACGATACGCGACACGCGCCACCACTCAAAACTAGGCACGAGAAGTGAGAACGGGAGAACCATGAGAAGGAAGAACGAGAAGCAAAGAGTCTGGGTAGCCAGGTCGAGTCGAGGGATTAGAAAAGGGAATTTAGGAATTAATCTCACCGTCAATTAATCGGACGATGATATGTTTTCGCTCATGCCGGGCCGTGGCCGCGACCGCCTGCTCGCCGATCCGCCGCTGAGCCGCTGAGCGAGCAATGGTTTCGGCTCGAAGTCGGCACGAAATAAATTCGAGCCACATTGCTCAAAATCGCTCGCTTGCTCGAAATCTCTATTCGAGCCCAAGTTCGACTTTCGAGCAAGCCACAATCTTCGGGCTAATTTCTTAGTCCTAAATAAGAGTTGCCTATCTTCAATCTAGAGAAAGGTAAGTGAGGAGGCCTTTGATGAGATAGACAAGCTGCAATTGCATCTTATAGTTAAGGAATATTTCAATCCACTTTATATATAGAAATCATACAATTATATATATATATATATATATATATATATATATATATATATATATATATATATATATATATATAATATGATGTAAAATCATGACGGATTCTATAACAAACTTTATTGCTACTTGTAAAACTCTAAAAAATATAGATGTAAAGTTATCTTAATAATCGCTATTTATTAAATATTTTACAAATTTTCAAATTTTTTTTGCTAAATTATATGATCATTTATGTCTATTTTATACAAATTTAAAATTTTTTAATGCATAACTTTGTTTTAAAATGTGAATGCCTTCATTAATCTATTTATATGCAAATTGTTCAACAGGAGATAGATGAGACAATGATCGTTGGCTATACTTTGACCAGCTGAATCAATGCTTCAGCATTCTCCACATCCTTTATATTTTCTTTTGTGTATACTTTTGAAGTAAAATCAAGCAACATATTTTCTTACTAGTAAATAATATATTATATAATATATTATTTATTTTAAAACTTTCATAATTAATCTATTTATATGTTCTTGATATTATTTGATAAGAGCTGAGATATGTGTGACTTTGCCTTCACACACTATGAATCAATGCATGCTTCAGCATGTCACTGTTAATGAATCAAAAGAATTTATTTTAGATGATTTGGATATTTATTTTCTTGTAACATTTCAAAAACTAAAATAAAAATGTGGTCATAATTATAACATTGCTTAATATTAAAATTAAATATATTAGTCAACAACATTAATATCTTCTAGAATACTTGAGTTGACTGGATAATAATATTCTATAATATTTTGGAATTTAATGCCCGACTTGTATGCAGCTCAGTCAAGTCATTAAGGTCTTTGCTCATATTTTCCTTTTCCATGTTTCTAAGTCAAGCTGAATTATTATCAATAAGATTATTATTATTATTATTATTATTATATATATATATATATATATATATATATATATATATATATATATATATATATATATATGTATATATATATATAATATGACTATTTATATATTTTAAATCTTTACAATACATCTAATATTTAATAAATGAATGAGTCATAAATTTTTGTTAAAAAATAATTTATGATGTCATTTTTGAATTCCTTATATTACAATTTATTTTTATCAAAAGCAAGTTTTATTTATTTATCATTGATAATCAAAATGCATAACTTGTATTACACAGTGATACCTTAATGGCTTTAATTATGTGTATGGAATGCTAACCCCTCCATATATAAAATATTACATAACATGCGATTGCAATTTAGCAAAATAATAATTTTAAATCATCTTTATAAGTGTGCTTTGAAATCCCTTTTGTACATCTTTTGAAGGTTAATAAAATTATTTTCATTTTGCATAAATATGTATTTGGATGAATATATGTTTTCTATTTACTTTTTATCATCTTTTATTTATTTATTTTGTTGTTCTAAAATATTTTATATTCTAACATAATCGTGGTGTTTGTTTTGATATGTGTGTATGTGACATCACACGATCGAGTGTACTATTTATTGATTGATTATGACATAAAAGAATGGTGCACTATCTCGAAAGATAAATCACCACCTATAATACTTAATCACCTAATAAGGACTCCTAAGGCATGTCGGGTCTTTGAATATATCAAATATTTTTCCACTACTTTCTAAGGATGAATAAAGCATGATTTATTTAAACAGGGTTCTAAAGTTCCTTTGGGGCAAGCCCCATTTTACATCCTAAGGAATATAAATTCTTTAAGAATACTCTCAATTAAAATAGACAATTAAGATCTCCAAATATTTCAAAGATAGGACTATCAATAAATTGGCTATATTTAAAAATCAATAGGAGATAAAAAAAAAGAGAGTTATTGAAGCAAAAAGGGAGATAAGTAGAGAGTTCTCATGATACTAGAAAATCAGTGAATAGTCCAATCTATCTTATGGTTGAGCTTTATATGTTTGATATTGAGGAGAATTATATGTTTGAATTAAAATATTTATTAAGACTATGACTTATAATCCCACAATACAAGATCATGGAAATAAGAGGTGAGGATTTATGCTGGATCAAGGAAATACCTGATCTTAAATCTAGGGAGCTTTGGCAAGAACCAAAGCACATCTTAAATCTAAGTGAAGATGGGTATATGGTTTATCTCTACAAGAGAGGGTGAACCACCCTGCATACAACCGCTAGGATAAACTAACTCCTCCTATGCTTTAAAACCATGTAGTCAAGTCATATATTTTGCAAGATGGTTTGGTTGTTCTTATTTAGGAAGAGAGACTAAAGTCCTTAAATCTACTTCCTATGAGACTAGAGCATGAGTGGTATGAGTAATAATTTAGTCTAATGCAAATCTTTTCAATTTTTATTTATTTTTTGACACTTCATTTTGACAAAAGCTTTAGATTTTTTGTATGCCTAAATGCATGTTGAAATGAGTAATGGCTAAATCAAGAGAGAAGAGGGTGAAGCTCAATAAGAGTTACTCAAGTCAAGCGGCCCCATGCATGCAAGAATAGAGGCCCTCATTTTGCAAGAGTGGTAGAAGATGCATGCATGATATTAGACATACAACCATACAAGTAAGGGTTGTTAAATCTATTAATTATCTTGGCTTAATGCCTAGTTTCATGGTGAGGTTATGAGTTGTAGTTAGGTAAAATATTTTTTTTTTTAAGAGCCTAATTGCATCAAGGCCGTACAATAAACACCAATCATAAAGAAACTATGAAAATGCATGTCATTTCTAATGCAAAAGTTAAACATCAAAACATTTTATAGCTAACACAAAAGAATAAAAGGTGGATGATTGAGTACCGCCATACAACCCGAAAAGAAAAAATAGGTAGCCGAGCTCTACCCTTATACAACCCAAATTACAAAAGAATAATTATAATTAATGATGAATACATGCTATGGGGGTCTTCATCTTCTTTAAATTTTCATGTCTTCTTTCCTCCTTTGCTTTTTGATTTGCCTTCAAGGCATCACACACATAAGACATAGTATTTTAGCCAATGCTCATCCTAATTTCTCTATAGCACTAATCCTAATTTTAATGCATAATTACATTAGAAATAGGAAAATTAAATCTAACTACAGCAAAATAAGTGTTAGCTAAACACACCATACAACCCATGCAATTATATGTATGATTTGGACTTAGCACCCTGCACATGGGTAACCAAGTCTATCTATCCTAATTTAGATTATGCATAGGGGTTAAGCAACCTATAAAAGAAAGCATTTGTATTTATTTTAAGTACCCTTTTAGCACAATCTCCTACAAAAATATAATTATGCTAATCATGATTTAACATCTAGTCTACGAAGCATACACCATAACATCCACTCTATAACAGTGCATCATAAAACTAAACATACATCAAACCATGCACCACCCTAACATAAGTAAAAAAGTGATGACTTAATCTAAGTGTGTCTATTAAGGCTTGTGTGGTATGCCTTAACTAGGCTTTGTTATAATTTTCTAAGTTAGAAAGGATTTAATTATAAAGGATAATTTCACTTTAAGTGGCTTAATGGTAAGTTTTACTTAATTTTTTCTTTTATTTCACTTGGTTTACACTTAACAACTAAGTGTTATAACGAGAAGAAAAGAGAGGATCACCCTCTTTTATCCATACCTTAAGTCACATCTAAAGTATATTAATTAATCAATTCTCTTTAATATATGATTTGTTACATACTTTAATTAATCCTAAGTTTAGGTTCACTCTAAATAATCTCATTCAATAAGAAATGCATCTTAAGATTAACCAAATTAATTACTATCACACAACACATGTTTATTCATTTATTTCCATCATAGATAGCATGCATGCTTAAGTCCTAAACATATTTATAAATACAATATATTTTGGCACACTTAAATGCAAGATGCATAAATGATTTTCATAGAAAAGAGGATTCTCATTCATTAGCTAAATACACATTCAAATATATGATAGTTCTAAGCAAGTACTGCCATTATTTTTACACTGGGGAGTGAAGTAGGAACCTCCTTGGGGCTACTTAAAGTTGTGCATCTAATGTCCACTAGATATACTGCTATTCTTAAATACATATAAGTGTACAAACAACTATAAGAATGAAATCATACAAAATTATATTTAATTTAATTGATTTATTTGTGTGAATGAATTAAAGCTCTATCCAAATTTTGATGTCAAGATATAAGAATGAAATCAAATAATGCCATAATTTTTTGTGAGAGTGAGGTAGGAATCTCCTTGGGGCTACTTAAAGTCGTGCATCCCCGGAATGTCCAGACTAATATACCCACTAACATTCGTACTTATGCAAATCAACATATGAATGAAAGAAAGGAACTTCACTTTATACACTAAGCTCATATTCACATGCACCCCCTATGTATGTATAGATAATGTCACAACATGTATTATTATTCATTAATAAGCTTTTGAAAATATATTTGAGATTTAATAATGATAATAACACACATATTTTTAACTTAAGCTAACACATGCAACTTGACATAAAAGAAATCATTTATTTTTAATAGATTTTTTTGAAAGAAATGAATGCATGAATCAAGTGGCATGTAATATTTTAATATGATTGGAAAGAAACAAAGAGACACAAGCATGTAATTTCATTCAATCCAACTAATTCCTAAGGGAAATCATATTAAATAAGCTTATTTAAAATAAACTAAAGCTTCTTATTAAGTTAATTTTTGATGTTTGATTTGATTTAGAGAAAAGAGGAGATTCAATCATTTTTTACTCCTAACCCATTCCCATGTTTGTTAATTAATTTGGTTCAATGCAAAGATAATTAGGTGAATTTTATGAATTAATTAAGTTGTGATATGAATTAAATTAATTAATTAATCATTGCCTATGTTACCTTAAAGTAATTAACTATTAATTATGAGCCAATATGATATGCACATGAATTGAAATTTAAATCAATAATGACCTTAAGAAATGCCTAATGCAATTAGCTCACAATTAGTGACTAATTAGATTAAAGAACTTAATTAAGTACTCTTATGGCTTCTCCACACATTAAAGTTAGCTTAATTAGTTTTAGTTTTATTAAACACCTAAAGATATACCCAAGAAACTTAATTTGATGAGTTTTGGAATAATTATGATTTCAATTTAATTAATTAAACCATTTTAATTAATGAATTAAAATCTTTATTAGTCTCAAATTAATTAGTTTCAAGTCAAGTGAGATAAACTTAGGGAAAAGAATGAGAAAGAGGTCACAATCTCATTCCCCATGTCCATTCACTATTATACAATCATTAGCAAGTTTAATTAATGATTTTTTCACTATTTAGAATTTTAATTAATCACCTAAGTAATTAAGAAAGTAATTAGGGCTAATAGCAATTTTCCTAATTAATCAAGTAATCAATCTCAAGAAAATTAAGCGAAGTAGAGGTCATCCCATTAATAAATCTCAAAAAGTTTAGAATTAATTACATGAGTAAGTAGGGAGTAATTAAGCTAATTATATTTTTAATTAAACCCAAATTAAGCTTTAAATACTATTCAAAATAAATTAAGAATATTTTTATTAAACTCATCTATGAAATACCTTTAAAATGAGTATTTATTTGTATTTGTATGATTTTTCTATGACTTATTATGATTTTTCAAATTTTAAATTGATTTAATGGATTTTTTTATGATTTTTATAAAGTCCATTAATTTATTTTTGTTAAAATAGACCATTTGAGGTTCAGAATGTAATATCTTATAATTTAGAAATCTTTTTGACTTGTAATTTTTATGTTGGGTGCATTTTATCTTCAATTTCAATCCCTAAAAATTTTAACTCAATCAATTTGATTTTCACTAAAACTCAAATTAAGCTCAGAATATTCGAAGAAATTTGCAGTTTATAGGTTTGTTGGATTTCTCATAGAAAGATGATTCCAACGAGCCCTTATTTGAAATTTTTAGATAAGTATTTTATTTTCTATGAATTTGTGAATTTTCATATGATTAAAATAATTTTTAAATTTAGAAAATCTGGAATTTCCCACTTAACACAGTCACCATCGCATGGCACTGACATGGCCATGTAGCACCGCATGATTGGAACATGTGGTTCCACATGGCACTCGATGCCGCGTGGTTGGCCTGCATGGCGCTAACACGGCGTTTGAGCAGGAAATCGTGAGGAGCGGGAGAGCGACCAGATCAAATCGGCATTCATCCGATCGGATAGCAAATTCACCGCATGATCCGACGCCAAACACGGATGCATAAAAGTGGCCTCCATCCCGATGAACGAGAGATCGACGGCGCAAGGCCGCGGGCCGACAAAACAAGAAGTGAGGGGTTTTGCAAATTTTGCAAATCTAACTGAAAATTTATCTGAATTGGCTCATTTTCACATCAATTTACACCAAAAAACTTATACATATTGGGAATAAATACAATGAAAAATCCAGGAGTTTTCTAAGAAAATTTCTAGAATTGCGTAAAAAATGCCACAATAAAAGCTCCTAAGGCCGACTACGGTTCTTGAAAACTAGCTCAGTGAGGTGATTTTCGGTGGCGGTGATGATCTGAGCATACTCTTGAGTGGGGGACGAAGCCTTAGAATGAGCTTAGATCTTCGCCTTGACATTGAAACAATGTGTCTATCAGTGGTCGCCACTTCCTTGTCGAAATCCACTTGATTTTGGTAGTTTTTGCTCAAAAATTAAGTGAAAATGTTTACTAATTGGTTTGGGAGTCTAAGAGGATGAAATAAGAGTGAGAGAACAAGCATAATGGTCTCTATTTTCTGTGCTTTAGTTTTGGCGAAAATCCCCTTTCATTTTTATTTTTGGCTCCAAATGGGTGTCTTTTGGCTTGGGGTGGTTAGGAATGGAAGAAAATCATTCTAGGTGGCTCATTTTGGTAGCTAAGGCATGGGAAGTGGTTTCCATAAAAGATAAATGGGTGTCCTAATAAGGGGAGGTAAAAGTTCTTCATATCAAGTATTCCAATGGGAGAGGTGAGGTGAATTCACCTCTCCATGAGTCATGGCTGCCCCAACCACCTCTTGGGTCAAATGATCAGTGTCCTTGGTACCTAAGTGGACCAATGGATGAGTGCCAAGGAAGAGAAATGATCATTTGGGCAAGTATCTTTCATCATGGGATGCCCTTGACCCAAGGGCAAAGTGATCATTTGTCATTGAATTTGATTTGAGCAGATTTGAAAGTCAGTGAGTTGGACCAAATCATGTAATTTGGAGTTCATTTGATTTAATTTGAGTCAATTTGACCCATTTGGGCCAAATCAGGTCAAATGAGATTAGGTTGACCAATTGGTCAAATTGGGTTAAAGCAAGGGTTAGATCAAGTTCAAATGATTATTTGGAGTGCATTGGTTCAATTTGGTTTAATTTGGGTTTAATTTGAATTTTGGACTATTTTATCCTTTAACTCAATTTGGGCTAAGTTGGGTTATGTTGATCTATTGGTCAAATTGGGTTCAATTATGGATTTGGTCAAGCTTCAATAATCAATTTAGAATGAACTTGAGCCATCGATTGTAATCAATTTGGTTTAGGTTAATTTGGCTAGTTTGGGTTCATATGGATTAAAAGGTTAACTTGGTCAATAAGGCTATGTTGACTTGGTTGACCAATTCAAGGCAATTGATCATCCTAGATGATCAACAATCGATCATAAAGTTTGGATTAGCTTAATTCACTTTGATTTGAATTATATTAGTTTTTAGTTCATGTAGGTCAAAATGGCCACTTTGGGTCAAGTGAGCCAATTGGGTTTAGTTGGCTTAATTTTGAGCAGGATTTGATTTAGTTGAGTTTATATATGGAGTTGACATATAAATTCAATTGCAATTGGTTTAGGTTCAAATGAGTTTTGTCTCATTTAAATATTTTAAGTCAAATGGGCTAGGTTGGGTTAGACTTGAGTTGATTTGATTTGGCTTGATGATTGTAGATTATATTTATATTTGGATAGATGATTGAAGGACTTATTGATTCAAGAGAAGATCCATTAGTTTTGATTTGATAGGATTTGGCCAAGTTCAAGGAATTGGCTTAAAGGGTATAAATTGGATTTTGGTTTGATTTTGGATTTAGTTTTTGCTATTTGAATTAATATTTTATTTATATTTGGTAATATAAATGAATATATTAATTGAACCAAGCCCATTTTGATTTTTTTCACATAAAATTAATCTTTAAAATAATTGATGTAATTTAGATATTTTAATTTTTAATTCCTACCATAGAATACAATCTCTATAATTCATACATAAATACATACAGATACATATATATATATATATATATATATATATATATATACTTTATTTCCCCCAATTATGGAGAAGCCTACATTTTATATATATAGTCCGTTTTGATTTTTTTCACATAAAACTAATCTTTAAAAATATAATTGATGTGATTTAGATAATTTTAATTTTATATAATTATTTATATCAGAATTTTGTAAATGGATTAAACGACAATAAGATCGTGGCAAGGATCCACGACTTAAAAATAATTTATTGATAAGCCTCATTAGGCTCTTTCTCTAACATCTTCACCTCGTTCTACCTTTCTCTCTACCTTTCTCTCTCCACAAGAGTGTTACCATTATCTACTGTACAACTACTACCATTAAAATATAATAAATGTATGCTCACATGCTTGAGATTCAGTATTGGCTGCTGCCCTGCATCATTTCCTGCAAGTTGAAATTGCAAGAAGAACATGATTAATCAAAACAAGATCAAGTGTTTGATTTTTTTTTAATTTTATAAATTGAAAAAAATAAAGTTAACCTTCTGCTACTTTTGAAGCAACAATTGGTATAATCTTCCCACCATAGGAGTCGCCAGCAACATAGAATGGATTCGACGTGAAATGAGGGTGATCCATAAACCACTATAATTTTTTCAAGAAGAAATCATTTGAGGCATAATTGTGGAAATTAAATACCTGAATATTTACACCTGTAAAAATCATATGAAAAACCAATTCTATCCGGTAAAACATCAACAACAATAAGTTTTATCCAACTATATGGGGTTGGCTACATAACCAATATTAGCTCCTTTCTTTTCTAGAACTCTCCAAAGAACATCTCTTGAAGCTTTATTATAAACTTTCTCTAAATCAATAAATATCATATGTAGATCCTCCTTCCTTTCTCTATACTTCTCCATCAAACCTCTTAACAAATGTATAACATCTATAGTAGATCTATCGGCATGAAACTAACTAATTGAGAAATATTTGTATCACATCTATGCTCATGCTCTCTCCCATAATTTGAATGCATGACACATTAACTAAATTCCTCTATAATTTAAACGATCTTGTGCATCACCTTTATTCTTAAATATAAGAGCCAACAAACTCTTTTCTACTCATCTCATCTTTTTAGTCTTTAAAATAACATTAAAAGATTTGTAAGTCAAGAAATTCCTTGATCTCCTAAACACTTTCACACTTCTATTGGAATATCATCGATCCTACTATTTTTCACATTTCATTTTTTTAAAGCTTCCCTAACTTCAAATTTACTAACACGATGATAAAATCAAAATTCTTTATTTCCGTTTAGGATATAAAGATTGCTAAAATCTATCTGATAAAACATCATTTAGGTAAAAATTCATGCAGAAGTAACGCAAGGGTTTTGTTCTATTGCAACAATTATTACTATGATGCATAACGTGGAATAGTGTTATGGCTAATATAAAAGAGTCCAGCCGAAGAATGCAAATGCATTAGAAGAATAATGTATATCAAGGACATCTAAAATATACCTCTCATAAATCTGTAAACTTTACCGGCCCTACCTTTCTTATGAATCTGTAAACATCACCTGAAAAAAGCAGGTCATCACTGTAATAATTTTCAGAGCTCGGTGAGAAAGAAAATCCAGTGCCAACTGGACAATCCACGAAAATGTTTATAACAAGATAATCAATAACTGGATGGAAATTAAACTCCTCACCTTTGACCAAGAGTAAGGATTAGAGACCAATTTGGGTTTGTTCACTTGGATTATAAGGAGCATTCTCAAAAAGTACATAAAAAAATTACTCACTTTTTTTTTTACATTCCCCGCTGAGTTAGGTTTGGGATAAATTGATGGAAAAAAAGAAGTGGCACAATAAACAAACACTAGAACAAGATCATTATTTAGCATCATTATTAATGAGAAAGAGAACAATAGATCCATAGAACACGCAAGCAAGCATGGATGTTCTTTATCAGGCATTATTTTTCTGCTGCACATAACTTACAACACTGCTGAGATAATATTTCACTAGTTTGATTAATTCTTCCAAAAGTGAGTTCCATCGAAATCCTTCTCTAAATCGTAAGTGAAATTAGTGCTGATTATGGTATTACCTTCTCCTACATGATCAGGCTTGAAGGTCAAAACATAGGATGCTATCCCTAGGTTCAAAAAGCCTCCTTCTACAGCTTGGAAGCTCACAAGCTGATTTGCTTCATCAAAATCTATGATCTTCTCCTTCAACTATAAAAATACATATAAAAATTGAAAATTATAGAAAATGTTATCTGTTTAAAATATTATGTTTTAACTATAAGAAGTGGCACAACCTTTAGAAGTGCTATCACTTAGTAATTGTCAAATTTTCTTTTAAGATGTATATAAAATTATTCTTAAATCATATTTTTTGGACATTTTTTCTTCCATTTTTTAAAAAATGATAATGTTAGTGGGACTAGTTGGATAAACCGCTGATGTGGAAAGTTTTCAAAAAATATGACATCACCAGAAATCAACTAGTGACACCGTCTCACGCGAAAAAACCTAACGATGCATTTTCGCTTCCTCTTGGCTCCTTGTGGTTCTCATGATTTTGATCGCTCGATTGCAATCTCGCCTAATAGCTCCCCGCTTTGGTCGCTAATGTAAGTTACGCTTCTATTGATGGCGAAAATGCCTTTTTCCGCACATCCAAGCTTCGACTTTGAAGAAGAAGGGCTTCGATCTCCAAGGTACTCGATCCTTCATCCTTTGCTTCATTGCCCATCCTTCAAGCGCTTCGGTAAAACTTCTTCTCCTATTGTTTTAAATTTAATTTCTACCACTTTCATGGAATGCCTACCGTGATGTGTGACTTGATGTGGAAAAATTAGCTAAGCCTTTTGAATTCTCTCCTAAATTCTCATTGAAGAGACAATTCTTGACAACATTCGATCCTTCTTCCATAGTCTTAAACTATCTGCTTTCATCAGACACAACTGCATGTTCTAATTCAATTGTCTAATGATCCGGATTATTCACTGTCTTTGCACGCCGCTCCTATTTTGTTTACAATTGTCAAATGAGACTTCTAAATGGTCTCCTAGTTTCGATGTCAAAGAAGAATCCCCAATAGTTCCAATTTCTTTGACCAACATGATCCATTTTGTTACTCATCAAGTGCTATTTGGTGCTATATTTGCCTTTCAAATAGACCAAAGCACGGCTATGAGATCACGCCCCTCTCTATGCTGGATATTAGTGATATTACTAAAAAAAACCCAAAAGTGGTTTGATTGGTTCTCAAAACTGGCTATAAAAAGGTAGAATTTGAAAACTTTCCTTTTTTGTACACATTGAAAAATCCATGGTCACGAACATTCAGAATGCTTTATTTTACACCCCCATCTCAAAAAGGATAAATTGCCAGTTACTAATACCTCCTTACCAAAGCAACATCCCAACAAAATGGCTTATGTGCCTAAAGTCAATCAAAATGAAGCACATCCGCATAACACTACTATTTCTTTATCTTCTGACTTGCACAATGGGGTTCATCATGAGATGGTTAAAAATTATGATGATGTGATTGGTGATGGGGATATTGAAAGCTTACCTAACATTGTCTCTAATGGCAATATGCTAGCTCAACCTAACCTATCCCTTTTGCCTAGTGATTCAGGGCATAAGATCTCTAGTGAGAATATGAATGGGATGAAAACATTTTCTGAAAATTGCTCTTTGATCCAAGAGCAAAAGACAAATGCTGATCTGATAAAAAAATCTCACAAATAATCTAAAATGAGAATGAAACAACTCTCCTCCCCCCAACTCTCCAAATGATACACATGCTAACCTAATTACTCATCCGATACAAGAAGGGGAATTACTATCATGATTCCTTTGATTGATAATGAAACCACTATGAATACCACAAATTACTCACTTTCAGATGGAGACACTTTGGATCAAAGAACCTTTCAAACTGCCCCAAAAAGAAATCCTCAAAGCTAGAAGCTCCACTCCTCCCATTAGAACCACTAGATCCTCCTCAACTTCACATTTATAATTACTCTTGCTATATCTTCTTCTTGATCTTTATATTTCCATTCATCCTTTAATTCTAATCCTCATTGATATGCTTAATTTTATTATTTGGAATATTGGCATTGGGACTCTTACAAGAATCGTTAAGCCTTTACACATAACATATCCCAACTTGTTATTATTGAACCTCTTATTCACTCTTCTAAGATTGCTTCTGCTAGAGCACTATGATTTCAAAATTTATAATATTAGCAATAAAATTTGGTATTTTGGAATTCATTAATCAATCTCACTATCCTTGAAGATCATCAACAATGATTAAAGCCCAACTTTGGGCATTTTTCAGCATTTACCCCTTTATCTATGCATCATGTAATAGAGCGGGTAGAACATCCTATGAAATAATTAAGATCATTTGCCTCCTATGTTAATAAACCCGGTTGGTTGGAGGTGATTTCAACACTATTCTTACATAAAGAAGGGAGGTTCCTCTCCTAACATTCATTCAATGAAAGATTTCTCTAACATGATTCTTGATTGTAATTTGACTGAGATTGGCTTTTCAGGCTCTAACTACACGTGGAACAACTCTAGACTTTGGCAGCGCCTAGATCGTACCCTTTTTAACTCCCTCTGGATTGATCAAACCCCTAATACCTCCATTGAGCACTTGAGCAGAACCTTATCTGATCACGCTCCGCTCTTAATTTCTGTGAAAAACTCTCCCACCAGATTACCCTCTCCTACTCCCTTTAGATTCTAAAATATGTGGATTCAACATAATGATTTCATGAATATTGTCTCTATAAATTGGATGGCCCCCATTCATCCTGACAATTCCATTAAGGGTATGTTTTGATTTTGGCTTAAACTTAAAAGACTCAAACAAACTCTTACTTGGTGGAATAAACATCATTTTAAAAACCTTTTCGCTAATCTCAAAAATATGGAACAACTGGTTTGCTCTCTTGAAGAAGCTGTCATAACAGATCCTAACAAACGTGAAGATCTCAGGGATAACTTGATTAAGTATCGAATATGAAGGAAACTTATTGGTGTCAAAAGTCGCTAGCGACACATTGTTGATGGCGATAGAAATTCAAAGTATTTCCATGCTCTTTTCAAAAAAAGGAAAGTCCAAAATTCTGTTAAAAAAATAAAAAATGATGATGGTAGCTGGATCACTGATATCATCGATATTAAAGAATCTGTCGTCCATCATTTTGAAAATCTTTTAAACAACAACACTCCCCCTGAAGCTATCTCCAATCCTCATTTGATTCCCTCTATGATTTCTACTGATCAAAATAGCTTACTTATCTTGCTCAACGACATTATTAGTAATATTCTCGATAAGATGAACTTGGATTCTTCGCCCCGATGGATTTACAACTCAATTCTTTCAACATTGCTAGCCTATTCTTAAGTCGGATCTTGTTGATTATTGATTTTTTGATGGCACCCTCTTCCTAGATCCTTTTCTAGTACTTCCATCGTTTCTTATCCCTAAAATACTAACCCAAAACTTGGAATGACTTTAGACCGATCATTTTGCACCTTCTTTAATAAACTAATTGCTAAACTAATCACAAATAGAATCACTCGTTGTTGCCTATTATTATTTCCCCAACCAAACCTTTTATTAAAGGAAGAGCTATATCGATCATATACTTCTAGCACAAGAAATGATTCATGATATTGATGTTCCTACCAGGTGGTGGTAACATTGTCTTCAAACTTGATATTACTAAAGCTTTTGATAACCTATCTTGGGATTTCCTTTTAAAATCCTTCATCTATTTGGTTTTTTCATATACTTTTATTCATTAAAAAATTGTGTCACTAATGCTTGGTTCTCTGTATCATTAATGGTGAGTCTAGCTTCTTCCCTCTAACCATGGCTTGAGACAAGGAGACACCCTATCACCCTCGCTTTTTATTATTGCTGTTGAATATTTATCCAGGAGTCTGAATGATTTATTCTACAAAAAGCCTAGTATGTTTTATAAAACTCATGGTGGTATTCTTTACTCATCTTAGTTTTTGATGATTTTATCATCTTTTGCAATGCTTCTATCTCACACATAAAAACTATTAAAATTCCTTAATAAATTTGGCAAGGAAAGTGGCCTTTTCTTAATAAAGGTAAATGTTGCTTCATACCTTCTTCTAAAATCTCCAATAGGATTAACCATATTTTGAGGATCACTACTGTGAACATCAACTTCCTATTAAATATCTTGGAGCCCCACTTTTCAAAGGTCATAAAAGATCACATCTTTTCGATGAATTAATCCAAAAAATCTCTAATCATATTTCTGCTTGGGAATATCATTTACTCTCTTTTGGTGGTAGGCTTACACTGATTAAGAGCACTCTTAATTCTATGCCTCTGTATCTCATTCAAACCATTGTGCCAACCAATTTTATCACTAACAGGATTGAGTGGCATATTAACAAATTCTTCTGGGGTTCTAACACCTCCTCAAAAAAATACACTGGTCCTCTTGGCATAAAAGTTGTGGCACCTTCGAGGAAGGTGGTCTTGATTGCAAGAATATTAGGGATACCATCACTACTTTTTCTTACAAGCTTTGGTGAAATTTTAGAAGTAACAATAGCCTTTGGGCTAACTTCATGATTGCCAAATATTGCTAAGCACCCCTCTTAATTGATTCTACAAACCGAGAGATTCTCCTATTTGGAGAAGACTTTGTAGCATCAAGTGGAACAATCATTAATTTTTTGGGGCATTAATTCTGGTAACCCTTTTTTCTGGCAAGATAACTGGATTGGAAGTGGGTCCATTGATGAATTACTTTCTTCTCATTCAACTGGTAATATCAAAGTCAAATCATTCTGGCAAAATAATATGTGGAACAACTCTAAGCTCATTGAGTATATCCCTACTTCTATTTTAGGCAAACTTAATAATATATCTATTACTCCTAACAAACAGGATCAGATTCTCTTTAAGCTCTCTCATAGTTGAGAATTCAACTTGAAAAATGTTTGGCTTTATATTAAAGAAGCACATGAATTTTCTAATGTGTATGCTAAACTTTGGCATAATAATATTCCTATTTCCTACTCTATTCTAATTTGGCATATATTGAAAAACTTTATCCCTGTTGACTCCTTGATGTGTGGCAAAGGTTTTCAATTACCTTCAAAATGTCATTGTTGCTTTCATATTGAAAATGTCAATCATCAATTTGTTAATGGGGCCATTGCTTCTAAGCTTTGGCTTTGGTATGATGATCTCTTTAACATTGTCAAATTCAATGACTCGCTAACAATATATCACTCCTTGAAATCATTTTTGAAAATAATAATAAAGGTCACATTAAAATCAATCGCTATTATTATTATTTGGTTTATATGGATGGCCGCTAAATGATGCTATAACATGAATCACATGAAGATAATTGCTAGAACTAAATACAAAATCCGGATTAATCTCATTAAATATAAGCACTTTAAAGGGTGTAAATCTGGCTATTAAATTGGTTTTCAATGCTCAAGCAAGTTGTAATCATGTCCGATAGTTTATTGGGCCAAACCTCATGATAATGTTATTAAAATCAAATGGCTCTATATCTCATAATGCCTCGCCGTGGAATCTTCTAAACTCTACCGAAATGTCCTCTATGCTTTTGCTTATCCTCTTCATACTTGCTCATTCCCCTTGAACTTATGGCGTGTATAATGCTCTTGAGATTTGCTTTGAAAGGTTGGCTCAATATCCGATTGAGGTGGATGCTCTCCCGCTAATTGACCTCTTGAACTCCAATAAATCTAGAAATTGATTTATACTATTTACTCAAGCAAACTAGATCTCTTCTTTTCAATTTTGTTATAAAATCACTCATGTATGGCGGAAGGTAATGCATGTGCGATTACCTTGCTAATTTAGGTGCTAGATTGAATGAAATAACAATTTTGATCATCTTACTCTCCCTAAACATTTGCAAGGTTTGGTTAACCTTGATAAGACTGGGCTTCCTTATATTAGAATTTAGGTTACATGATTTTGTTACAATTAGTTTTATTATTTCTTTGGTCTTTCTACACTTTGAAGAGCATTGGACTTCTTTACCGGTGTAGCTTCCTTATTTTATATGAGAGGCCTATACTGAATCTCTTCTCTTCATCGCCTGGTCTTTCCTCATCTCTATTTGGGGTTTTAATGTTCTACTACAACATAGATAAGAATTGTTTTGGTTTTCTAATAAGATGCTTTTCATGTGTTATCCATTTACCTTTGCTATTATTTTTTCTATTTGCTATTGTTTTCTGGGTTTGGACATTTTTCTGCTAATTGGATGGTTAGAGATGGAAATTTTTATCATGCTTTGTGTTTCTATGCTTGTATTAAATTGGCCTTTTTAGGAGTATTTTCTAAAGCTCCTTTGGAAGATAGGATAACGCTATATCTCTTTCCGCCTTAGACCGAATATCATGGTATTCTGCTTACCTTGTCTCGGGAAAAGTTTAATACATTTTGAGGCTATGGTAATTTTGGTTTTCCGAATGGTAAGTTCCCTCATATCGCTTCGATTTTGGTGGCTTTGTTGTCATTTTCTTGCTGATGTTTGTGGTTGTGTTACTCTCCGAGAATGGGATGGTTCCTCCGGAGTTTCGGGTGACCTGATTGCTCTTTTCCTTTCATTTTGTCTGCTTTCGTTATGCTTATATGGATCTTTGGGTGATAGAGTTTGGATTTATATAGCCTCTTTGGTGTTGTTAGGTTTTCCTTTGGATTGGGAATTTGAGGTCGCTGAGGAATTATTTTCAAAAAATGCTTGCCTTCTGTTTTGATATTCGCATTTTTGTTATACCTGAACTGGGTGGATTGGTGGGGTTATTTATTGATAGAGGTTTGAATTTATATGGCTCTTTGGTGTTGTATATGTTTCCCTTTGGTTTGGGATTTTGAGGATGCATGCTATGCTCTCTTAAATCTAATTATAATGCCTCTTTGAAAGGAAGGTGATTTTGACTCCATTCAGAAATTAATAATTTTATGTTTAGTGGTCATATCATGTTGTTGAGCTATATAATTTTCCTTGGATGTCTCTATCCTGTGTTTGTTTCTCTCTGCAGGGTGGCAAATTACTCCTCTAATTTGGATGGTTGTAGCATATGTACCTCTAGCTGGAGGCATATGTAAGGCCCAAACTAGTGTGGATTGTTTTCGCACCCCGTTTTCTCTGTCTTATGGTTTCCCAGTATAATTAATTTCTTTATTATGGGTACTAACTGGCATTCAAGTTTGTTCGCAGGTTTCTTTTCTCTTATTGCAAGTTCTAGCAGACTTTTTCCTTGGGATGCAAAATCTCTTATATTCTTCCCATTCGGACGTTGGCGGACTTATGGTGGGTGCCTAGGTTTTCTCTATATTTGGGTAGTATATTTGCTTTTGTTGTGTGAGTTTTGTGTTTAGATTGGGGTTTTACTCTTTAGGTTGATTGTAGCTCTTTGAGCGATAGACTCAAAGTTTAACCCCTTCTTTAAGGATCTTGTAACCTTTTCTTATGAGCAATAAAATTCCCCTATATGGGGTTCCCTAAAAAAAAAAAAAAAACTAGTGACACTAAGGGTGCCATGTTCTTGTGGCAATCCTATAAAGTTAACACTAATTCTATTTTATTCATATTGGTAGTCCTTATAGATATTTTTAGATTCAATTTGTTCGTGGGTGTTTGGTGATACCACAATCTTATTTACAAGTATAAAACAAGCCTAATAAAGAGAATAGAGAGAATGAAAAGGCTAGAAAGAAATATTGAGATTTTACTAGTTTTTATAAGAATGCATAAGCTACTCAATTAAAATGTGTTAGGTTCAACCATTGACTCCAATTTATAGGTTCAAATTGAGGTTTAGTGCTACAAAAATGGAGGACACTATCAATATTCTCCAAAAGGACCAAAATTGATCAAACTTATGTAACATTCGACATATTGACTCTTCTAATCATGTCCCACAATTTGTAGTACAATATCTCCGTATAAATATTTAGTCATGTCTTTAATAAAAGCTTCACTTTCTAGATTATTCCAATTCTCTCTTTTGCATCCATTTTTTTTCGTCTTGTGATTTTGGTAAGGTTTTGATATTGTTCACGATAGATTTGAATTCAACAACCTCAAAGATATGATAAGTGTGAATTAATGCCAAGAAGTAAAAGCCAAGAAATGACAAGTGGAGACACATAAATGCATCGCGTTAACATGGAGCAACCTAGAGCTAATGAGAAATAATGGCAAAGACAAAGAGGAACTTTAAGTTTTAAAGTGATAACTTGACCTCTAAAAGCAAATGAAACCTACCACCCAAACAACTATGAGTAGTCAACTCCTTCCCAATGGATTAAAAAAGGCTCAATTAATAAATGCATTCTTGAGGAAGATCACTAAAGCAAAAACATAAAAAAAAATTTAAGATTCCACATCTTGATGCTTATAAGGGGAAGACAAATCTTGTTGATCATGGAGCTTATATTGAGTCAACTGCATCCCTATTGGATGTAGAGGATGCTCTGAAATTATATATTGTCTTCACTACTTTCAACGAATCACGCATGGATCTTCTTGATTCCAAAGTAGGTGTGATAATGTCTTTCGAGTTCAAAATGATGATTATAAGGCAATTCATTAATGTTTAGAAGCCACTAAAGAATCTGTAGGCTTTCCTGGCCCTACTGGTGATGAAATAGGAGCTAAGTCCCTAAGAAACTTTATTGTGAGATTTTAAAGGGCAATATTGGAAGTGATAAACTTGGAGGCAGTAATAGCTCAATCATCACTTACCCATAGTCGTGGTAAGGACCTTTCGGATATACCTTTGAATTGCAAAACCGTGAGATGTTGGCAAAACTACTCAATCTCATCACAGTCATATCAATGCTGAGAAAAATAATAAAAAATTTGTCACCTATTCATCAAGTTACCCAAAGGATTTTATTTGGGCATTGTTTAAAATTGAGCAATAAAAATTTCACTCCAAAATTGCCTTAGCATTTTTATTGAAAAAATCATAATGAGATTTACACCTCATTGGAGTTATACAAGGTGCAATTCAAGATATACCTCGCCTCAATTTTGGTGAGGAGTGAATTTTTAAATCTATTTTTTAATCAAATATAAGCTTAACTTTCCTAAATAATATTCACGCCTTAACAAGCACACAACCAAGGTTGAGTTATTTTGTAAGGCAACAATTTGTATTTCAAATTACACTTCAATTGTCATTACCTCTTCATAATTTTTTCACTCTAGCAACATCAGCTTTCTCAATAAAGTTGGCAAAGGCTTGTTTAACTAACTTGAATCTATCAAAGAAATGATCATTTACCCTGGATGGTTGCAACAACTCATCTCCCATTCTATCCACCTTCTCATAGTATTGAATAGCACTTAGCATTTTCTTTACTATCATTGTCTCCTCACCATTTATAACTTATTATTTTTCAATCATGGTCTCGTGTTTGAATCAAAAGTATCACTCAAAATTCCTTCAATTTTGTTCCTATGGATTGGTCAAATTTTGATAGAGGACAAATCTTGACTAAAGCTTTGACCACTAAATATCACACAAAAAATTTAAACAAAAGTAGAATAATGATTATCAATATGAAAAATGGATTTGCACACTTACACAACAAAATTTTACTAAAGACAGTGTTAAATCAATGAGCGACTTTGAACTATATTAAGTATGATCTAACTCTCACAATTATAGATTAAAAAAAATAAGTTCTTCATCAAAAAGCCACCAAATATTTATCCCAATAAATGGAGCCCTATTGGTAGTGTTAATAGGCCATTCTTCTGTTGAATATGTAAAGAACATTTTCTAGTATCAATCCCTCACCCTTTTTAATTCTTCAATTTCTATTTTTTAAAAAAACATGGATATAGTCATCCTTAGTTGAGTTTATTTTTAACATATATTAGTAAAAACTCACACTCTATTTGATAAGTTGTTCTTGCAAAAAAAAAAATTTGTTATCATAATAGCATAAGAATTTGGAGCTATCTAGGCAAGAATCAAATCATGATGTAAATAATAGTTGACAGTTCATGAGAAAATGGGTGTCGTAGCCTTGAATAAATTTGATCTTAGAAAAAACAGAGTTCTTTGTGTATCATTGTATTTAGAAACTCACCTTCCATTGAAGCTCGAAACATAAAGTCTCCCCTAATGGCCAAACTCCTACGATAAATTGATATCCTGCTTCGTGATCAATGAAGAAAACTTAAAACTTGCCTTTATTAACAAGCTTAGAGAAGCCCTTGGCACTTATAGTGACAATAATTTTATACTCTTCCCGACATTTCCATCTTTCTCTCCACCTCCCTTTTTTGACCATGCCAAACAGAATCGATCCCTCCCATTTCCTTCTTTCCTCCTACCTTTTCAAGGAAATTCAAAGCAGTAGCCTAATGACCTCCCTAATGTATCCTCATTGTAATCCCTTCCCCTACTATTCAATTCCTCCTCTCCGAACCCATAAATTTGATATTTTTGTTATCATCACTTTGTTTGAAGTTATGGGCATTGGTGAATGTGCAACAAAATAAGCTTGAATGTATATATAAAATATGTGCTTGTGCTTCTTTTTATAGGATTCACGACCTCGCTAATGCCCAATAGGGCGTAGTGGGTGCAAAGAAATCCATGTGATGTCGCATGATACTGCTCACTACACTTAATAGAGCATACCGAGTAAGACAAAACTATTAGATGTTGCACCCCTATGCCGAAATGTTGCCAAAATTTCATCTTTAAGAATACTCTCAATTAAAATAGACAATTAAGATCTCCAAATATTTCAAAGATAGGACTGTCAATAAATTGGCTTTATTTAAAAAATCAATTAGGATAGATAAAAAAGAAGAGAGTTATTATTGAAGCCGAAAGGGAGATAAGTAGAGAGTGCTCATGATACTAGAAAATCTAGTGAATAGTCCAATCTATCTTATGGTTGAGCTTTATATGTTTGATATTGATGAGAATTATATGTTTGAATTAAAATATTATTAGAAGACTATGACTTATAATCCCACAATACAAGATCATGGAAATACCTAGGAGGTGAGGATTTATGCTAGTAGCCCGAAGGAAATAGTTACCTCGGATCTTAAATCTAGGGAGCTTTGGCAAGAACCAAAGCACATCTTAAATCTAAGTGAAGATGGGTATATGGTTTATCTCTACAAGAGAGGGAACCACACCTGGGCAACCGCTAGAGTGATAGCCAGCTAACTCCTCCTATGCTTTAAAACCATGTAGTCAAGTCATATATTTTGCAAGATGGTTTGGTTGTTCTTATTTAGGAAGAGAGACTAAAGTCCTTAAATCTACTCCCTATGAGATTAGAGCATGAGTGATATGAGTAATAATTTAGTCTAATGCAAATCTTTTCAATTTTATTTATTTTTTGACACTTCATTTTGACAAAAGCTTTAGGATTTTTTTGTATGCCTAAAGGCATGTTGAAATGAGTAATGGGCTAAATCAAGAGAGAAGAGGGTGAAGCTCCGTCAATAAGAGTTACTCTCATAGGTCAAGCGGTTCCCATGCATGCAAGAATAGAGGCCCTCATTTTTGCAAGAGTGGTAGAAGATGCATGCATGATATTAGACATACAACCATACAAGTAAGGGGTTGTTAAATCTATTAATTATCTTGGCTTAATGCTTAGGCTTCATGGTGAGGTTATGAGTTGTAGTTAGGTAAAATATTTTTTTTTTTTTAAGAGCCTAATTGCATCAAGGCCGTACAATAAACACCAATCATAAAGAAACTATGAAAATGCATGTCATTTCTAATGCAAAAGTTAAACATAACATCAAACATTTTATAGCTAACACAAAAGAATAAAAGGCCGGTGCGATTGAGTACCGCCATACAACCCGAAAAGAAAAAATCGGTAGCCGAGCTCTACCCTTATACAACCCAAATTACAAAAGAATAATTATAATTAATGATGAATACATGCTATGGGGGTCTTCATCTTTTTTAAATTTTCATGTCTTCTTTCCTCCTCTTTGCTTCTTTGATTTGGCTCACTTGAAGGCATCACGTGGCACATAAGACATAGTATTTTAGCCAATGCTCATCCTAATTTCTCTATAGCACTAATCCTAATTTTTAATGCATAATTACATTAGAAATAGAAAAATTAAATCTAACTACACCTGCAAAATAAGTGTTAGCTAAACACACCATACAACCCATGCAATTATATGTATGATTTGGACTTAGCACCCTGCACATGGGTAACCAAGTCTATCTATCCTAATTTAGATTATGCATAGGGGTTAAGCAACCTATAAAAGAAAGCATTTGTATTTATTTTAAGTACCCTTTTAGCACAATCTCCTACAAAAATATAATTATGCTAATCATGATTTAACATCTAGTCTACGAAGCATACACCATAACATCCACTCTATAACAGTGCATCATAAAACTAAACATACATCAAACCATGCACCACCCTAACATAAGTCTAAAAGTGATGACTTAATCTAAGGTGTGTCTATTAAGGCTTGTGTGGTATGCCTTAACTAGGCTTTGTTATAATTTTCTAAGTTAGAAAGGATTTAATTATAAAGGATAATTTCACTTTAAGTGGCTTAATGGATTTATAAGTTTTACTTAATTTTTTCTTTTATTTCACTTGGTTTACACTTAACAACTAAGTGTTATAACGAAGAAAAGAGAGGATCACCCTCTTTTATCCATACCTTAAGTCACATCTAAAGTATATTAATTAATCAATTCTCTTTAATATATGATTTGTTACATACTTTAATTAATCCTAAGTTTAGGTTCACTCTAAATAATCTCATTCAATAAGAAATGCATCTTAAGATTAACTGAAATTAATTACTATCACACAACACATGTTTATACATTTATTTCCATCATAGATAGCATGCATGCTTAAGTCCTAAACATATTTATAAATACAATATATATTTTTTTGGCTTAAATGTAAGATGCATAAATGATTTTCATAGAAAAAGAGGATTCTCATTCATTAGTTAAATACACATTCAAATATATGATAGTTCTAAGCAAGTACTTCGCCATTATTTTATACCAGGGGAGTGAAGTAGGAACCTCCTTGGGGCTACTTAAAGTTGTGCATCTCCGGAATGTCCAGACTAGATATACTCGTTATTCTTAAATACATATAAGTGTACAAACAACTATAAGAATGGAAATCATACGAAAATTATATTTAATTTAATTGATTTATTTGTGTGAATGAATTAAAGCTCTATCCAAATTTTGATGTCAAGATGTATAAGAATGAAATCAAATAGGTACGTCATAATTGTTTTGTACCAGGAGAGTGAGGTAGGAATCTCCTTGGGGCTACTTAAAGTCGTGCATCCCCGGAATGTCCAGACTAATATACCCACTAACATTCGTACTTATGCAAATCAACATATGAATGAAAGAAAGGAACTTCACTTTATACACTAAGCTCATATTCACATGCACCCCCTATGTATGTATAGATAATGTCACAACATGTATTATTATTCATTAATAAGCTTTTGAAAATATATTTGAGATTTAATAATGATAATAACACACATATTTTTAACTTAAGCTAACACATGCAACTTGACATGAAAGAAATCATTTATTTTTAATAGATTTTTTTGAAAGAAATGAATGCATGAATCAAGTGGCATGTAATATTTTAATATGATTGGAAAGAAACAAAGAGACACAAGCATGTAATTTCATTCAATCCAACTAATTCCTAAGGAAATCATATTAAATAAGCTTATTTAAAATAAATTAAAGCTTCTTATTAAGTTAATTTTGATGTTTGATTTGATTTAGAGAAAGAGGAGATTCAATCATTTTTTACTCTAACCCATTCCCATGTTTGTTAATTAATTTGGTTCAATGCAAAGATAATTAGGTGAATTTTATGAATTAATTAAGTTGTGATATGAATTAAATTAATTAATTAATCATTGCCTATGTTACCTTAAAGTAATTAACTAATTAATTATGAGCCAATATGATATGCACATGAATTGAAATTTAAATCAATAATGACCTTAAGAAATTAAATGCCTAATGCAATTAGCTCACAATTAGTGACTAATTAGATTAAAGAACTTAATTAAGTACTCTTATGGCTTCTCCACACATACAAGTTAGCCATAATTTCCTTAATTAGCTTTAGGTTATTAAACACCTAAAGATATACCCAAGAAACTTAATTTGATGAGTTTTGGAATAATTATGATTTCAATTTAATTAATTAAACCATTTTAATTAATGAATTAAAATCTTTATTAGTCTCAAATTAATTAGTTTCAAGGTCAAGATAAACTTAGGGAAAAGAATGAGAAAGAGGTCACAATCTCATTCCCCATGTCCATTCACTATTATACAATCATTAGCAAGTTTAATTAATGATTTTTTCACTATTTAGAATTTTAATTAATCACCTAAGTAATTAAGAAAGTAATTAGGGCTAATAGCAATTTTCCTAATTAATCAAGTAATAAATCTCAAGAAAATTAAGCGAAGTAGAGGTCATCCCATTAATCAATCTCAAAAAGTTTAGAATTAATTACATGAGTAATTAGGGAGTAATTAAGCTAATTATATTTTTAATTAAACCCAAATTAAGCTTTAAATACTATTCAAAATAAATTAAGAATATTTTTATTAAACTCATCTATGAAATACCTTTAAAATGAGTATTTATTTGTATTTGTATGATTTTCTATGACTTATTATGATTTTCAAATTTTAAATTGATTTAATGGATTTTTTATGATTTTATAAAGTCCATTAATTTATTTTTGTTAAAATAGACCATTTGAGGTTAGAGATGTAATATCTTATAATTTAGAAATCTTTTTGACTTGTAATTTTTATGTTGGGTGCATTCTATCTTCAATTTCAATCCCTAAAAATTTTAACTCAATCAATTTGATTTTCACTAAAACTCAAATTAAGCTCAGAATATTCGAAGAAATTTGCAGTTTATAGGTTTGTTGGATTTCTCATAGAAAGATGATTCCAACGAGCCCTTATTTGAAATTTTGATAAGTATTTTATTTTCTATGAATTTGTGAATTTTCATATGAATTAAAATAATTTAAATTTAGAAAATGAATTTCCACTTAACATCCACCATCGCATGGCACTGACATGGCCATGTAGCACCGCATGATTGGAACATGTGGTTCCACATGGCACTCGATGCCGCTGGTGGTTGCAGATGGCGCAACACTTGAGCAAATCGTGAGAGCGGAGAGCGACTGGATCAAATCGAAGCATTCGATCTGGATAGCCCAAATTCCCGCATGATCCGACGGAAACATGACGGATAAATCGGGCCCTCATCCCAGAACGAGATCGGACGGCTAAGCGTCGGGTGACAAAAAACAAGAAAAGTGAGGGGGTTTTGCAAATTTTTGCGAAATCTAACTGAAAATTTATCTGAATTGGCTCATTTTCACATCAATTTACACCGAAAAACTTATATATTCATATTGGGAATAAATACAATGAAAAATCCAGGAGTTTTCTAAGAAAATTTCTAGAATTGCGTAAAAAATGCCACAATAAAAGCTCCTAAGGCCGACTACGGTTATTGAAAACTAGCTCAGTGAGGTGATTTTTATGGCGGTGATGATATACTTGAGTGGGACAAGCCTTAGAATGAGCTTAGATCTTGCCTTGACATTGAAACAATGTGTCTATCTGGTCGCACTTTTAAATCCACTTGATTTTGGTAGTTTTGCTCAAAATTAAGTGAAAATGTTTACTAATTGGTTTGGGAGTCTAAGAGGATGAAATAAGAGTGAGAGAACAAGCATAATGGTCTCTATTTTATGTTTAGTTTTGAAAATCCCCTTTCATTTTATTTTGGCTCCAAATGGGTGTCTTTGGCTTGGGGTGGGAATGGAAGAAAACCATTCTAGGTGGCTCATTTTGGTAGCTAAGGCATGGGAAGTGGTTTCCATAAAAGATAAATGGGTGTCCTAATAAGGGGAGGTAAAAGTTCTTCATATCATATTCCAATGGGAGAGGTGAGGTGAATTCACCTCTCCATGAGTCATGGCTGCCAACCACCTCAAATGATCGTGTCCTTGGTACCGGTGGACCAATGGATGAGTGCCAAGTGGCCAAGGAAGAGAAATGATCATTTGGGCAAGTATCTTTCATCATGGGATGCCCTTGACCCAAGGGCAAAGTGATCATTTGTCATTGAATTTGATTTGAGCAGATTTGAAATGAGTCAAGTGAGTTGGACCAAATCATGTAATTTGGAGTTCATTTGATTTAATTTGAGTCAATTTGACCCATTTGGGCCAAATCAGTCAAATGAGATTAGGTTGACCAATTGGTCAAATTAAAAAGGGTTAGATCAAGTTCAAATGATTATTTGGAGTGCATTGGTTCAATTTGGTTTAATTTGGGTTTAATTTGAATTTTGGACTATTTTATCCTTTAACTCAATTTGGGCTGGGTTATGTTGATCTATTGGTCAAATTGGGTTCAATGGATTTGGTCAAGCTCAATAATCAATTTAGAATGAACTTGAGCCATCGTAATCAATTTGGTTTAGGTAATTTGGCTAGTTTGGGTTCATATGGATTAAAAGGTTAACTTGGTCATAGTTGACTTGTTAATAAGGCAATTGATCATCCTAGGATGATCAACAATACATAAAGTTTGGATTAGCTTAATTCACTTTGATTTGAATTATATTAGTTTTAGGTCAAAATGGCCACTTTGGGTCAAAGCCAATTAAGTTTAGTTGGCTTAATTTTGAGCAGATTTGATTTAGTTGAGTTTATATATGGAGTTGACATATAAATTCAACTGCAATTGGTTTGGGTTCAAATGAGTTTTGGCTCATTTAAATATTTCAAGTCAAATGGGCTATGTTGGGTTTGACTTGAGTTGATTTTGATTTGGCTTGATGATTGTAGATTTCATTTATATTTGGATAGATAATTGAAGGAATGATTGATTCAAGAGAAAATCCATTAATTTTGATTTGATTTGGATAGGATTTGGCCAAGTTCAAGGAATTGGCTTAAAGGGTATAAATTGGATTTTGGTTTGATTTTGGATTTAGTTTTTGCTATTTGAATTAATATTTTATTTATATTTGGTAATATAAATGAATATATTAATTGAACCAACCCATTTTGATTTTTTTTCACATAAAATTAATCTTTAAAATAATTGATGTAATTTAGATATTTTAATTTTAATTCCTACCATAGAATACAATCTCTATAATTCATACATAAATACATACAGATATATATATATATATATATATATATATATATATATATATACTTTTATTTCCCCAATTATGGAGAAGCCTACATTTTATATATATAGTCCGTTTTGATTTTTTCACATAAAACTAATCTTTAAAAATATAATTGATGTGATTTAGATAATTTTAATTTTATATAATTATTTATATCAGAATTTTGTAAATGGATTAAACGACAATAAGATCGTGGCAAGGATCCACGACTTAAAAATAATTTATTGAAGCCTCATTAGGCTCTTTCTCTAACATCTTCACCTCGTTCTACCTTTCTCTCTACCTTTCTCTCTCCACAAGAGTGTTACCATTATCTACTGTACAACTACTACCATTAAAATATAATAAATGTAGGCTCACATGCCTTGAGATTCAGTATTGGCTGCTGCCCTGCATCATTTCCTGCAAGTTGAAATTGCAAGAACATGATTAATCAAAACAAGGTCAAGTGTTTGATTTTTTTAGATTTTATAAATTGAAAATAATAAAGTTAACCTTCTGCTACTTTTGAAGCAACAATTGGTATAATCTTCCCACCAAAGAAGTCGCCAGCAACATAGAATGGATATGACGTGAAATGAGGGTGATCCATAAACCACTATAATTTTTCAAGAAGAAATCATTTGAGGCATAATTGTGGAAATTAAATACCTGAATATTTACACCTGTAAAATCATATGAAAACCAATTCTATCCGGTAAAACATCAACAACAATAAGTTTTTATCCAACTATATGGGGCTACTAAAATATTAGCTCCTTTCTTTCTAGAACTCTCCAAAGAACATCTCTTGAAGCTTTATCATAAGCTTTCTCTAAATCAATAAATATCATATGTAGATCCTCCTTCCTTTCTCTATACTTCTCCATCAAACCTCTTAACAAATGTATAACATCTATAAGATCTATCTGAAACTAACTAACAGAAATATTTGTATCACATCAACCTATGCTCAATAACTCTCCCATAATTTGAATGCATGACACATTAACTAAATTCCTCTATAATTTAAACGATCTTGTGCATCACCTTTATTCTTAAATATAAGAGCCAACAAACTCTTTTCTACTCATCTGACATCTTTTACTTTAAAATAACATTAAAAGATTTGTAAGTCAAGAAATTCGATCTCCAAACACTTTCACACTTCTATTGGAATATCATCGATCCTACTATTTTTCACATTTCATTTTTTAAAGCTTCCTAACTTCAAATTTACTAACACGATGATAAAATCAAAATTCTTTATTTCTTAGGATATAAAGATTGCTAAAATCTATCTGATAAAACATCATTTAGGGTAAAATTCATGTAACGCAAGGTTTTGTTCTATTGCAACAATTATTACTATGATGCATAACGTGGAATAGTGTTATGGCTAATATAAAAGAGTCCAGCCGAAGAATGCAAATGCATTAGAAGAATAATGTATATCAAGGACATCTAAAATATACCTCTCATAAATCTGTAAACTTTACCGGCCCTACCTTTCTTATGAATCTGTAAACATCACCTGAAAAAGCAGGTCATCACTGTAATAATTTTCAGAGCTCGGTGAGAAAGAAAATCCAGTGCCAACTGGACAATCCACGAAAATGTTTATAACAAGATAATCAATAACTGGATGGAAATTACCTCACCTTTGACCAAGAGTAAGGATTAGAGACCAATTTGGGCAAGGTTTGTTCACTTGGATTATAAGGAGCATTCTCAAAAAGTCATAAAAAAATTACTCACTTTTTTTTTTTACATTCCCCGCTGAGTTAGGTTTGGGATAAATTGATGGAAAAAAGAAGTGGCACAATAAACAAACACTAGAACAAGATCATTATTTAGCATCATTATTGATGAGAAAGAGAACAATAGATCCATAGAACACGCAAGCAAGCATGGATGTTCTTTATCAGGCATTATTTTCTGCTGCACATAACTTACAACACTGCTGAGATAATATTTCACTAGTTTGATTAATTCTTCCAAAAGTGAGTTCCATCGAAATCCTTCTCTAAATCGTAAGTGAAATTAGTGCTGATTATGGTATTACCTTCTCCTACATGATCATTTTGAAGGTCAAAACATAGGATGCTATCCCTAGGTTCAAAAAGCCTCCTTCTACAGCTTGGAAGCTCACAAGCTGATTTGCTTCATCAAAATCTATGATCTTCTCCTTCAACTAAAAAATACATATAAAATTGAAAATTATAGAAAATGTTATCTGTTTAAAATATTATGTTTTAACTATAAGAAGTGGCACAACCTTTATGCTATCACTTAGTAATTGTCAAATTTTCTTTTAAGATGTATATAAAAATTATTCTTAAATCATATTTTGGACATTTTAGCCCCATTTTTAAAAAAAATGATTAATGTTAGTGGGACTAGTTGGATAAACCATGTGGAAAGTAAAAAAATATGACATCACCAAATCAACTAGTGACACCGGCGAAAACCTAACGTCGGATTTTCGCCTCTTGCCTTGTGGCTCTTCATGATTTTGATCGCTCTCGCAAATCTCGCCTAATAGCTCCCGCTTTGGTCGCTAATGTTACGCTTTCTATTGATGAAAATGCCTTTTCCGCACATCGAAAGACCGACTTTGAAGAAGCGGTAATTTCGATCTCCAAGGTACTCGATCCTTCATCCTTTGCTTCATTGTTAATCCTTCAAGGATGATAAAACTTCTTCTCCTATTGTTTCAGAATTTAATTTCTACCACTTTTCGTGGAATGCCGACAGATGTGTTCTGACTTGGATGTGGAAAAATTAGCTCCCTTTAAATTCCTACCAAATTCTCATTGAGGAGACAATTTGACAACATTCGATCCTTCTTCCATAGTCTTAAACTATCTGCAAGCTTTCAGACCGATTTCTTAGGCATGTTCTAATTCAATTGTCTAATGATCGGATTATTCACGTCTTTGCATCATCTATTTTGTTTATAATTGTCAAATGAGACTTCTTAAATGGTCTCCTAGTTTCGATGTCAAAGAAGAATCCCCAATAGTTCCAATTTGGCTTGCTTTGACCAACATGCGTATCCATTTTGTTACTCATCAAGTGCTATTTATTTATCTTTGCTCTACCAATCATGGGTGAGATCACGCCCCTCTCGTTATGGATATTATAAATTGATATTACTAAAACCCAAAAGAGGTTTGGATTGGTTCAAAATCGGGCCAAAAGGTAGAATTTGAAAACTTTCCTTTTTTTTGTACACATTGCAAAATCCATGGTCACGACATTGAATGCTTTATTTTACACCCATCTCAAAAGGATAAATTGCACTAATACCTCCTTACCAAAGCAACATCCCAACAAAATGGCTTATGTGCCTAAAGTCAATCAAAATGAAGCACATCCACATAACACTACTATTTCTTTATCTTCTGACTTGCACAATGGGGTTCATCATGAGATGGTTAAAAATTATGATGATGTGATTGGAGATGGGGATATTGAAAGCTTACCTAATATTGTAATTTGACTGAGATTGGCTTTTCAGGCTCTAACTACACGTGGAACAACTCTAGACTTTGGCGCTATCGCACCCTTTAACTCCCTCTGGATTGATCAAACCCCTAATACCTCCATTGAGCACTTGAGCAGAACCTTATCTGATCACGCTCCGCTCTTAATTTCTGTGAAAAACTCTCCCACCAGATTACCCTCTCCTACTCCCTTTAGATTCTAAAATATGTGGATTCAACATAATGATTTCATGAATATTGTCTCTATAAATTGGATGGCCCCATTCATCATAATTCCATTAAGGGTATGTTTGATTTTGGCTTAAACTTAAAAGACTCAAACAAACTGTACTTGGTGGAATAAACATC
This sequence comes from Cymbidium sinense, assembly GCA_021442155.1. Lineage (NCBI taxonomy): Eukaryota > Viridiplantae > Streptophyta > Magnoliopsida > Asparagales > Orchidaceae > Cymbidium > Cymbidium sinense. The sequence continues at coordinate 18,167 of JAKCPB010000806.1, read as the reverse complement.
ATTTTAAAACCTTTTCGCTAATCTCAAAATATGGAACAACCGGTTTGCTCTCTTGAAGAAGTCATATGGATCCTAACAAACGTGAAGATCTCAATGAAGCTAGGGATAACTTGATTAAGTATCAGAATATGAAGGAAACTTATTGGTGTCAAAAAGCTGCTAGCAGACACATTGTTGATGGCGATAGAAATTCAAAGTATTTCCATGCTCTTTTCAAAAAAAGGAAAGTCCAAAATTCTGTTAAAAAAATAAAAAATGATGATGGTAGCTGGATCACTGATATCATCGATATTAAAGAATCTGTCGTCCATCATTTTGAAAATCTTTTAAACAACAACACTCAAGTTATCTCCAATCCTCATTTGATTCCTATGATTTCTACCATCAAAATAGCTTACTTATCCTAAACTAAGACATTAGTAATATTCTCATAGCATGAACTTGGATTCTATCGCCCCGATGGATTTACAACTCAATTTTCAACATTTCAACATTTTATTCTTAAGTATCTTGTTGATGTTGTTATTGATTTTTTGATGGCACCCCTCTTCCTAGATCCTTTTCTAGTACTTCCATCGTTCTTATCCCTAAAAATACTAACCCAAAACTTGGAATGACTTTAGACCGACGCCTTTGCACCTTCTTTAATAAACTAATTGCTAAACTAATCACAAATAGAATCATTGTTGCCTATTATTATTTCCCCAACCAAACCGCTTTATTAAAGGAAGAGCTATATCGATCATATACTTCTAGCACAAGAAATGATTCATGATGATGTTCCTACCGGTGGTAACATTGTCTTCAAACTTGATATTACTAAAGCTTTTGATAACCTATCTTGGGATTTCCTTTTTAAAATCCTTCATCTATTTGGTTTTTCATATACTTTTATTCGTATCATTAAAAATTGTGTCACTAATGCTTGGTTCTCTGTTATCATTAATGGTGAGTCTACAGGCTTCTTCCCCTCTAACCATGGCTTGAGACAAGGAGACACCCTATCACCCTCGCTTTTATTGCTTGAATATTTATCCGTGAGTCCGAATGATTTATTCTACAAAAGCCTATGTTTTATAAAACTCATGGTGGTATTCCTGTTACTCATCTTAGTTTTGCTGATGATTTTATCATCTTTTGCAATGCTTCTATCTCACACATAAAATCTATTACGAAATTCCTTAATAAATTTGGCAAGGAAAGTGGCTTTTTCTTAATAAAGGTAAATGTTGCTTCATACCTTCTTCTAAAATCCGATGATTAACCATATTTTGAGGATCACTACTTTCGTGAACATCAACTTCCTATTAAATATCTTGGAGCCCCACTTTTCAAAGGTCATAAAGATCACATCTTTCGATGAATTAATCCAAAAAATCTCTAATCATATTTCGCTTGGGAATATCATTTACTCTCTTTTGGTGGTAGCTTACACGATTAAGAGCACTCTTAATTCTATGCCTCAGATCTCATTCAAACCATTGTGCCAACCAATTTTATCACTGTGATTGAGTGGCATATTAACAAATTCTTCCGGGTTCTAACACCTCCTCAAAAAAATACACCGGTCCTCTTGGCATAAAGTTGTGGCACCTTCGAGGAAGGTGGTCTTGATTGAAGAATATTAGGGATACCATCACTACTTTTTCTTACAAGCTTTGGTGAAATTTTAAGTAACAATAGCTTTTAACAACTGATCGCGCCAAATATTGCTAAGCAAAACCCTCTTAATTGATTCTACAAACCGAGATTCTCCTATTTGGAGAAGACTTTGTAGCATCAAGTGGAAGGCCTAATCATTAATTTTTTGGGGCATTAATTGCAACCCTTTTTCCTGCAAGATAACCGATTGGAAGTGGGTCCATTGATGAATTACTTTCTTCTCATTCAACGGTAATATCAAAGTCAAATCATTACGGCAAAATAATATGTGGAACAACTCTAAGCTCATTGAGTATATCCCTACTTCTATTTTAGGCAAACTTAATAATATATCTATTACTCCTAACAAACAGATCGATTCTCTTTAAGCTCTCTCATAGTTGAGAATTCAACTTGAAAAATGTTTGGCTTTATATTAAAGAAGCATGAATTTTCTAATGTGTATGCTAAACTTTGGCATAATAATATTCCTATTTCCTACTCTATTCTAATTTGGCATATATTGAAAAACTTTATCCCTGTTGACTCCTTGATGTGTGGCAAAGGTTTTCAATTACCTTCAAAATGTCATTGTTGCTTTCATATTGAAAATGTCAATCATCAATTTGTTAATGGGGCCATTGCTTCTAAGCTTTGGCTTTGGTATGATGATCTCTTTAACATTGTCAAATTCAATGACTCGCTAACAATATATCAGCTCCTTGAAATCTATTTTGAAAATAATAATAAAGGTCACATTAAAATCATTACTGCTATTATTATTATTTGGTTTATATGGATGGCCAGAAATGATGCTAAACACAGCGATATTGCTATGAATCACATGAAGATAATTGCTAGAATTAAATACAAAATCCGGGATTAATCTCATTAAATATAAGCACTTTAAAGGTGTAAATCAGGCTAAAATTGGGTTTTCAATTGTCCTCCAAGCAAGTTGTAATCATGTCCAGATAGTTTATTGGGCCAAACCTCATGATAATGTTATTAAAATCACACCGATGGCTCTATATCTCATAATGCCTCGCGTGGTGGAATCTTGAAACTCTACCGAAATGTCCTCTATGCTTTTGCTTATCCTCTTCATACTTGCTCGTCCCCTTTCTGAAGTTGTATAATGCTCTTGAGATTTGCTTTCGAAAGGTTGGCTCAATATCTGATTGAGGTGGATGCTCTCCGCTAATTGACCTCTTGAACTCCAATAAATCTAGAAATTATTTATACTATTTACTCAAGCAAACTAGATCTCTTCTTTTCAATTTTGTTATAAAATCACTCATGTATATGGAAGGTAATGTGCTGATTACCTGTAGGAATGAAATAAATTTGATCATCTTACTCTCCTTAAACATTTGCAAGGTTTGGTTAACCTTGATAAGACTGGGCTTCCTTATATTAGAATTTTGCTTACATGATTTTGTTACAATTAGTTTTTATTATTTCTTTGGTCTTTCTGCTACACTTTGAAGAGCATTCAGACTTCTTTTACTGGTGTAGCTTCCTTATTTTATATGAGAGGCCTATAGCTGATCAATCTCTTCTATTCATCTGGTTGTCTTTCCTCATCTCTATTTGGGGTTTTAATGTTCTACTGCTACAACATAGATAAGAATTGTTTTGGTTTTCTAATAAGTCGATGCTTTTCATGCTGTTTATCCATTTACCCTGTTGGTTTTGCTATTTTTCTATTTGCGGCCTATTGTTTTCTGGGTTTGGACATTTTTCTGCTAATTGGATGGTTAGAGATGGAATTTTTCATCATGCTTTGTGTTTCTATGCTTGTATTAAATTGGCCTGCATTGTTGGGAGTATTTTCTAAAGCTCCTTTGGAAGATGGGGATAACTATATCTCTTTCCGTCCTTAGACGGAATATCATGGTATTCTGTTACCTTGTCGGAAAAGTTTAATACATTTTGAGGCTATGGTAATTTCTACGTTTTCTCGAATGATAAGTTCCCTCATATCGTTTCGATTTTTGGTGGCAATTTGTTGTCATTTTCTTGCTCGATGATGTTGTGGTGGTTGTGTTACTCTACGCGAGAATGGGATGGTTCCTCTGCTCTGGAGTTTCGGGTGACTGCTGATTGCTCTTTCCTTTTCTGTTTCATTTTTGTCGGCTATTTCAGGTTATGCTTATACGGATCTTGGGTGGATTGGTGGGGGTTTTTTATTGATAGAGTTTGGATTTATAAGCCTCTTTGGTGTTGTTTAGGTTTTCCTTTGGATTGGGAATTTGAGGTCTTTAGGAATTTTTTAAAAAATGCTTGCCTTTCTGCTGATATATTTGGCATTTTCGGTTATGCTCATACTGAACCCTGGGTGGATTGGTGGGTTATTTATTGATGAGGTTTAATTTATATGGCTCTTTGGTGTTGTATATGTTTCCCTTGGTTTGGGATTTTGAGGATGCATGCTATGCTCTCTTAAATCTAATTATAATGAGCCTCTTTGAAAGGAAGGTGATTTTGACTCCAGAAATTAATAATTTTATGTTTTGTGGTCATATCATGTTATTGAGCTATATAATTTTCCTTTGGATAATGGTCTCGTGTTTATTTTCTGACGGTGGCAAATTACTCTCTAATTTGATGGGGATATGTACTTAATGAGATAAGTATGTAGGCCCCAAACTAGTGTGGATTGTTTCTCGCGCTTTCTCTGTCTTATGGTTTCCAAGATAATTAATTTCTTTATTATGGGTACTAACGGCATTCAAGTTTGTTCTGTTTTCTTTTCTCTTATTGCAAGTTCTAGACTTTTCCTTGGGATGCAAAATCTCTTATATTCTTCCCATTCTGGACGTTGGACTTATGGGTGCCTAGGTTTTCTCTGTATTTGGGTAGTATATTTGCTTTTGTTGTGTGAGTTTTGTGTTTAGATTGGGGTTTTACTCTTTAGGTTGATTGTAGCTCTTTGAGCGATAAAAGTTTAACCCCTTCTTTAAGGATCTTGTAACCTTTTCTTATGAGCAATAAAATTCCCATATGGGGTTCCCTAAAAAAAAAAAAAAAACTAGTGACACTAAGGGTGCCATGTTCTTGTGGCAATCCTATAAAGTTAACACTAATTCTATTTTATTCATATTGGTAGTCCTTATAGATATTTTTAGATTCAATTTGTTCTGGGTGTTTGGTGATACCACAATCTTATTTACAAGTATAAAAACAAGCCTAATAAAGAGAATAGAGAGAATGAAAAGGCTAGAAAGAAATATTGAGATTTTACTAGTTTTTATAAGAATGCATAAGCTACTCAAGCCAATTAAAATGTGTTAGGTTCAACCATCAATTTATAGGTTCAAATTGAGGTTTAGTGCTACAAAAAATGGAGGACACTATCAATATTCTCCAAAAGGACCAAAATTGATCAAACTTCTGTAACATTCGAACATATTGACTCTTCTAATCATGTCCCACAATTTGTAGTACAATATCTCCGTATAAATATTTAGTCATGTCTTTAATAAAATTCCAAAGCTTCACTTTCTAGATTATTCCAATTCTCTCTTTTGCATCCATTTTTTATTCTGTCTTGTGATTTTGGTAAGGTTTTGATATTGTTCACTGATAGATTTGAATTCAACAACCTCAAAGATATGATAAGTGTGAATTAATGCCAAGAAGTAAAAGCCAAGAAATACGACAGTGGAGCAGCACCACATAAATGCATCAGTTAACATGGAGCAACCTAGAGCTAATGAGAAATAATGGCAAAGACAAAGAGGAACTTTAAGTTTTAAAGTGATAACTTGACCTCTAAAAGCAAATGAAACCTACCACCCAAACAACTATGAGTAGTCAACTCCTTCCCAATGGATTAAAAAGAGAAAGGCTCAATTAATAAATGCATTCTTGAGGAAGATCACTAAAGCAAAAACATAAAAAAAAATTTAAGATTCCACATCTTGATGCTTATAAGGGGAAGACAAATCTTGTTGATCATGGAGCTTATATTGAGTCAACTACATCCCTATTGGATGTAGAGGATGCTCTGAAATTATATATTGTCTTCACTACTTTCAACGAATCACCTATCGCATGGATCTTCTTGATTCCAGTAGGTGTGATAATGTCTTTGTCGAGTTCAAAATGATGATTATAAGGCAATTCATTAATGTTTAGAAGCCACTAAAGAATCTGTAGGCTTTCCTGGCCCTACTGGTGATGAAATAGGAGCTAAGTCCCTAAGAAACTTTATTGTGAGATTTTAAAGGGCAATATTGGAAGTGATAAACTTGGAGGCAGTAATAGCTCAATCATCACTTACCCATAGTCTGTGGTAAGGACCTTCGTGATATACCTTTGAATTGCAAAACCGTGAGATGTTGGCAAAACTACTCAATCTCATCACCATATCAATGTCGAGAAAAATAATAAAAATTTGTCACCTATTCATCAAGTTACCCAAAGGATTTTATTTGGGCATTGTTTAAAATTGAGCAATAAAATTTCACTCCAAAATTGCCTTAGCATTTTTATTGAAAAATCATAATGAGATTTACACCTCATTGGAGTTATACAAGGTGCAATTCAAGATATACCTCAAATTTTGGTGAGGAATTTTAAATCTATTTTTAATCAAATATAACTTAACTTTCCTAAATAATATTCACGCTTAACAAGCACACAACCAAGGTTGAGTTATTTTGTAAGGCAACAATTTGTATTTCAAATTACACTTCAATTGTCATTACCTCTTCATAATTTTTCACTTAAACATCGCCTTTCAATAAAGTTGGCAAAGGCTTGTTTAACTAACTTGAATCTATCAAAGAAATGATCATTTACCCTGGATGGTTGCAACAACTCATCTCCCATTCTATCCACCTTCTCATAGTATTGAATAGCACTTAGCATTTTCTTTACTATCATTGTCTCCTCACCATTTATAACTTATTATTTTTCAATCATGGTCTTGTTTGAATCAAAAGTATCACTCAAAATTCCCTCAATTTTGTTCCTATGGATTGGTCAAATTTTGATAGAGGACAAATCTTGACTAAAGCTTTGACCACTAAATATCACACAAAAAATTTAAACAAAAGTAGAATAATGATTATCAATATGAAAAATGGATTTGCACACTTACACAACAAAATTTTACTAAAGACAGTGTTAAATCAATGAGCGACTTTGAACTATACTAAGTATGATCTAACTCTCACAATTATAGATTAAAAAAAATAAGTTCTTCATCAAAAAGCCACCAAATATTTATCCCAATAAATGGAGCCCTATTGGTAGTGTTAATAGGCCATTCTTCTATTGAATATGTAAAGAACATTTTCTTGTATCAATCCCTCACCCTTTTTAATTCTTCAATTTCTATGTTTTTAAAAACATGGATACAGTCATCCTTAGTTGAGTTTATTTTTAACATATATTAGTAAAAACTCACACTCTATTTGATAAGTTGTTCTTGCAAAAAAAAAAAATTTGTTATCATAATAGCATAAGATTTTGGAGCTATCTAGGCAAGAATCAAATCATGATGTAAATAATAGTTGACAGTTCATGAGAAAATGGGTGTCGTAGCCTTGAATAAATTTGATCTTAGAAAAAGGTTCTTTGTGTATCATTGTATTTAGAAACTCACCTTCCATTCTAAAACATAAAGTCTCCCCTAATGGCCAAACTCCTACGATAAATTGATATCCTGCTTCGTGATCAATGAAGAAAACTTAAAACTTGCCTTTATTAACAAGCTTAGAGAAGCCCTTGGCACTTATAGTGACAATAATTTTATACTCTTCCCGACATTTCCATCTTTCTCTCCACCTCCCTTTTTTGACCATGCCAAACAGAATCGATCCCTCCCATTTCCTTCTTTCCTCCTACCTGCTTTTCACTTGAGGAAATTCAAAGCAGTAGCCTAATGACCTCCCTAATGTATCCTCATTGTAATCCCTTCCCTACTATTCAATTCCTCCTCTCCAACCCATAAATTTGATATTTTGTTATCATCACTTTGTTTGAAGTTATGGGCATTGGTGAATGTGCAACAAAAATAAGCTTGAATGTATATATAAAATATGTGCTTGTGCTTCTTTTAGGATTCACGACCTGCTAATGCCCAATAGTGAGGGGTGCAAAAGAAATCCATGTGATGCGATGATACCGCTCACTACACTTAATAGAGCACCGAGTAAAGACAAAACTATTAGATGTTGCACCCCTATGCCGAAATGTTGCCAAAATTTCATCTTTAAGAATACTCAATTAAAATAGACAATTAAGATCTCCAAATATTTCAAAGATAGATCACAATAAATTTTTTATTTAAAAAAATCAATTAGGATAGATAAAAAAGAAGAGAGTTATTATTGAAGCCGAAAGGAAGATAAGTAGAGAGTTCTCATGATACTAGAAAATCCAGTGAATAGTCCAATCTATCTTATGGTTGAGCTTTATATGTTTGATATTGAGGAGAATTATATGTTTGAATTAAAATATTAGAAGACTATGACTTATAATCCCACAATACAAGATCATGGAAATACCTGGAGGTGAGGATTTATGCTAGTCCAAGGAAATAGTTACCTCGGATCTTAAATCTAGGGAGCTTTGGCAAGAACCAAAGCACATCTTAAATCTAAGTGAAGATGGGTATATGGTTTATCTCTACAAGAGAGGGTGAACCACCCGACTGTTGGGCATACAACCGCCTAGAGTGATAGCCAGCTAACTCCTCCTATGCTTTAAAACCATGTAGTCAAGTCATATATTTTGCAAGATGGTTTGGTTGTTCTTATTTAGGAAGAGAGACTAAAGTCCTTAAATCTACTCCCTATGAGATTAGAGCATGAGTGATATGAGTAATAATTTAGTCTAATGCAAATCTTTTCAATTTTATTTATTTTTTGACACTTCATTTTGACAAAAGCTTTAGGATTTTTTTGTATGCCTAAAGGCATGTTGAAATGAGTAATGGCTAAATCAAGAGAGAAGAGGGTGAAGCTCACAATAAGAGTTACTCTCATAGTCGGTTCCCATGCATGCAAGAATAGAGGCCCTCATTTTGCAAGAGTGGTAGAAGATGCATGCATGATATTAGACATACAACCATACAAGTAAGGGGTTGTTAAATCTATTAATTATCTTGGCTTAATGCTTAGCTTCATGGTGAGGTTATGAGTTGTAGTTAAAATATTTTTTTTTTTTAAGAGCCTAATTGCATCAAGGCAAATAAACACCAATCATAAAGAAACTATGAAAATGCATGTCATTTCTAATGCAAAAGTTAAACATAACATCAAACATTTTATAGCTAACACAGAATAAAAGGGTCATGCATTGAGTACCATACAACCCGAAAAGAAAAAGAAGCTCTACCCTTATATACAACCCAAATTAAAAGAATAATTATAATTAATGATGAATACATGCTATGGGGTCTTCATCTTTTTTAAATTTTCATGTCTTCTTTCCTCCTCTTTGCTTCTTTGATTTGGCTCACTTGAAGGCATCACGTGCACATAAGACATAGTATTTTAGCCAATGCTCATCCTAATTTCTCTATAGCACTAATCCTAATTTTTAATGCATAATTACATTAGAAATAGAAAAATTAAATCTAACTACACCTGCAAAATAAGTGTTAGCTAAACACACCATACAACCCATGCAATTATATGTATGATTTGGACTTAGCACCCTGCACATGGGTAACCAAGTCTATCTATCCTAATTTAGATTATGCAAAGGGGTTAAGCAACCTATAAAAGAAAGCATTTGTATTTATTTTAAGTACCCTTTTAGCACAATCTCCTACAAAAATATAATTATGCTAATCATGATTTAACATCTAGTCACAAGCATACACCATAACATCCACTATACAATGGCATCATAAAACTAAACATACATCAAACCATGCACCACCCTAACATAAGTCTAAAAGTGATGACTTAATCTAAGGTGTGTCTTATGTTTGTGGTATGCCTTAACTAGGCTTTGTTATAATTTTCTAAGTTAGAAAGGATTTAATTATAAAGGATAATTTCACTTTAAGTGGCTTAATGGATTTATAAGTTTTACTTAATTTTTTCTTTTATTTCACTTGGTTTACACTTAACAACTAAGTGTTATAACGAGAAGAAAAGAGAGGATCACCCTCTTTTATCCATACCTTAAGTCACATCTAAAGTATATTAATTAATCAATTCTCTTTAATATATGATTTGTTACATACTTTAATTAATCCTAAGTTCACTCTAAATAATCTCATTCAATAAGAAATGCATCTTAAGATTAACTGAAATTAATTACTATCACACAACACATGTTTATACATTTATTTCCATCATAGATAGCATGCATGCTTAAGTCCTAAACATATTTATAAATACAATATATTTTTGGCACACTTAAATGTAAGATGCATAAATGATTTTCATAGAAAAAGAGGATTCTCATTCATTAGTTAAATACACATTCAAATATATGATAGTTCTAAGCAAGTACTTATATTATTTTATACCGTGGGAGTGAAGTAGGAACCTCCTTGGGGCTACTTAAAGTTGTGCATCTCCGAATGTCCGACTAGATATACTCTATTCTTAAATACATATAAGTGTACAAACAACTATAAGAATGGAAATAAAATTATATTTAATTTAATTTGATTTATTTGTGTGAATGAATTAAAGCTCTATCCAAATTTTGATGTCAAGATGTATATGAAATCAAATAGGTCGTCATAATTGTTTTGTACCGTGAGAGTGAGGTAGAATCTCCTTGGGGCTACTTAAAGTCGCATCCTGAATGTCCGCATTATACCCACTAACATTCGTACTTATGCAAATCAACATATGAATGAAAGAAAGGAATACACTAAGCTCATATTCACATGCACCCCTATGTATGTATAGATAATGTCACAACATGTATTATTATTCATTAATAAGCTTTTGAAAATATATTTGAGATTTAATAATGATAATAACACATATTTTTTAACTTAAGCAACACATGCAACTTGACATGAAAGAAATCATTTATTTTAATAGATTTTTTTGAAAGAAATGAATGCATGAATCAAGTGGCATGTAATATTTTAATATGATTGGAAAGAAACAAAGAGACACAAGCATGTAATTTCATTCAATCCAACTAATTCCTAAGGAAATCATATTAAATAAGCTTATTTAAAATAAATTAAAGCTTCTTATTAAGTTAATTTTGATGTTTGATTTGATTTAGAGAAAAGAGGAGATTCAATCATTTTTTACTCTTAACCCATTCCCATGTTTGTTAATTAATTTGGTTCAATGCAAAGATAATTAGGTGAATTTTATGAATTAATTAAGTTGTGATATGAATTAAATTAATTAATTAATCATTGCCTATGTTACCTTAAAGTAATTAACTATTAATTATGAGCCAATATGATATGCACATGAATTGAAATTTAAATCAATAATGACCTTAAGAAATTAAATGCCTAAAATTAGCTCACAATTAGTGACTAATTAGATTAAAGAACTTAATTAAGTACTCTGGCTTCTCCACACATGCTTAAGACTTTTTGATGAGTTTTGGAATAATTATGATTTCAATTTAATTAATTAAACCATTTTAATTAATGAATTAAAATCTTTATTAGTCTCAAATTACTAAGTCAAGTGAGATAAACTTAGGAAAAGAATGAGAAAGAGGTCACAATCTCATTCCCCATGTCCATTCACTATTATACAATCATTAGCAAGTTTAATTAATGATTTTTTCACTATTTAGAATTTTAATTAATCACCTAATTAAGAAAGTAATTAGGCTAATAGCAATTTTCCTAATTAATCAAGTAATAAATCTCAAGAAAATTAAGCAAGTAGGTCATCCCATTAATCAATCTCAAAAGTTTAGAATTAATTACATGAGTAATTAGGGAGTAATTAAGCTAATTATATTTTAATTAAACCCAAATTAAGCTTTAAATACTATTCAAAATAAATTAAGAATATTTTTATTAAACTCATCTATGAAATACCTTTAAAATGAGTATTTATTTGTATTTGTATGATTTTTCTATGACTTATTATGATTTTCAAATTTTAAATTGATTTAATGGATTTTTTTATGATTTTATAAAGTCCATTAATTTATTTTTTAAAATAGACCATTTGAGGTTGAATGTAATATCTTATAATTTAGAAATCTTTTGACTTGTAATTTTATGTTGGGTGCATTCTTATCTTCAATTTCAATCAAAAAATTTTAACTCAATCAATTTGATTTTCACTAAAACTCAAATTAAGCTCGAATATTCAAGAAATTTGTGCTTATAGGTTTGTTGGATTTCTCATAGAAAGATGATTCCAACGAGCCCTTATTTGAAATTTTTAGATAAGTATTTTATTTTCTATGAATTTGTGAATTTTCATATGATTAAAATAATTTTTAAATTTAGAAAATCTGGAATTTCCCACTTAACACAGTCACCATCGCATGGCACTGACATGGCCATGTAGCACCGCATGATTGGAACATGTGGTTCGCTTTCAATGCAGCGTGTGCGCCAACATGCGAGAAATCGTGAGGAGCGGGAGAGCGACCCGCGGATCAAATCGAAGCATTCGATCCTGGATCGGATAGCCCAAATTCGGCATGATCGGCAAAACACGGATCTGATAAATCGGGCCCTCCGATCCCGGCGAACGAGATCGGACGGCGCAAGGCCGTGCCGACAAAAAAACAAGAAAGTGAGGGGTTTTGCAAATTTTTTTCGCGAAAAAATTTATCTGAATTGGCTCATTTTCACATCAATTTACACAGAAAAACTTATATATTCATATTGGGAATAAATACAATGAAAAATCCAGGAGTTTTCTAAGAAAATTTCTAGAATTGCGTAAAAATGCCACAATAAAAGCTCGGTCATCATTATTGAAAACTAGCTTGAGGTGATTTTCGGTGATGATCTCAGCATACTCTTGAGTGGGGACGAAGCCTTAGAATGAGCTTAGATCTTCGCCTTGACATCGAAACAATGTGTCTACCAATCGCCACTTCCTTGTAAATCCACTTGATTTTGGTAGTTTTTGCTCAAAAATTAAGTGAAAATGTTTACTAATTGGTTTGGGAGTCTAAGAGGATGAAATAAGAGTGAGAGAACAAGCATAATGGTCTCTTTTTTTAGTTTTATGAAAATCCCCTTTCATTTTATTTTTGGCTCCAAATGGGTGTCTTTTGGGGTGGTTAGGAATGGAAGAAAATCATTCTAGGTGGCTCATTTTGGTAGCTAAGGCATGGAAGTGGTTTCCATAAAAGATAAATGGGTGTCCTAATAAGGGGAGGTGAAAGTTCTTCATATCAAGTATTCCAATGGGAGAGGTGAGGTGAATTCACCTCTCCATGAGTCATGGCTGCCCCAACCACCTCTTGGGTCAAATGATCAGTGTCCTTGGTACCTAAGTGGACCAATGGATGAGTGCTAAGTGGCCAAGGAAGAGAAATGATCATTTGGGCAAGTATCTTTCATCATGGGATGCCCTTGACCCAAGGGCAAAGTGATCATTTGTCATTGAATTTGATTTGAGCAGATTTGAAATGAGTCAAAAGTGAGTTGGACCAAATCATGTAATTTGGAGTTCATTTGATTTAATTTGAGTCAATTTGACCCATTTGGGCCAAATCAGGTCAAATGAGATTAGGTTGACCAATTGGTCAAATTTAAAGCAAGGGTTAGATCAAGTTCAAAATGATTATTTGGAGTGCATTGGTTCAATTTGGTTTAATTTGGGTTTAATTTGAATTTTGGACTATTTTATCCTTTAACTCAATTTGGGCTAAGTTGGGTTATGTTGATCTATTGGTCAAATTGGGTTCAATTATGGATTTGGTCAAGCTCAATAATCAATTTAGAATGAACTTGAGCCATCGATTGTAATCAATTTGGTTTAGGTTGTAATTTGGCTAGTTTGGGTTCATATGGATTAAAAGGTTAACTTGGTCAATAGGCTATGTTGACTTGGTTAGACCCAATTCAAGGCAATTGATCATCCTAGGATGATCAACAATCACGACATAAAGTTTGGATTAGCTTAATTCACTTTGATTTGAATTATATTAGTTTTTAGTTCATGTAGGTCAAAATGGCCACTTTGGGTCAAGTGAGCCAATTGGGTTTAGTTGGCTTAATTTTGAGCAGGATTTGATTTAGTTGAGTTTATATATGGAGTTGACATATAAATTCAACTGCAATTGGTTTGGGTTCAAATGAGTTTTGGCTCATTTAAATATTTCAAGTCAAATGGGCTATGTTGGTTTGACTTGAGTTGATTTTGATTTGGCTTGATGATTGTAGATTTCATTTATATTTGGATAGATAATTGAAGGAATGATTGATTCAAGAGAAAATCCATTAATTTTGATTTGATTTGATAGATTTGGCCTTCAAGGAATTGGCTTAAAGGGTATAAATTGGATTTTGGTTTGATTTTGGATTTAGTTTTTGCTATTTGAATTAATATTTTATTTATATTTGGTAATATAAATGAATATATTAATTGAACCAAGCCCATTTTGATTTTTTTTTCACATAAAATTAATCTTTAAAATAATTGATGTAATTTAGATATTTTAATTTTTAATTCCTACCATAGAATACAATCTCTATAATTCATACATAAATACATACAGATACATATATATATATATATATATATATATATATATATATCTTTATTTCCCCAATTATGGAGAATTTTTATATATATAGTCCGTTTTGATTTTTTCACATAAAACTAATCTTTAAAAATATAATTGATGTGATTTAGATAATTTTAATTTTATATAATTATTTATATCAGAATTTTGTAAATGGATTAAACGACAATAAGATCGTGGCAAGGATCCACGACTTAAAAATAATTTATTGATAAGCCTCATTAGGCTCTTTCTCTAACATCTTCACCTCGTTCTACCTTTCTCTCTACCTTTCTCACAAGAGTGTTACCATTATCTGCTGTACAACTACTACCATTAAAATATAATAAATGTATGCTCACATGCCTTGCGATTCAGTATTGGCTGCTGCCCTGCATCATTTCCTGCAAGTTGAAATTGCAAGAACATGATTAATCAAAACAAGATCAAGTGTTTGATTTTTTTTAAATTTTATAAATTGAAAATAATAAAGTTAACCTTCTGCTACTTTTGAAGCAACAATTGGTATAATCTTCCCACCATAGGAGTCGCCAGCAACATAGAATGGACGTGAAATGAGGGTGATCCATAAACCACTATAATTTTTTCAAGAAGAAATCATTTGAGGCATAATTGTGGAAATTAAATACCTGAATATTTACACCTGTAAAATCATATGAAAAAAATTCTATCCGGTAAAACATCAACAACAATAAGTTTTTATCCAACTATATGGGGTTGGCTACAACCAATATTAGCTCCTTTCTTTTCTAGAACTCTCCAAAGAACATCTCTTGAAGCTTTATTATAAGCTTTCTCTAAATCAATAAATATCATATGTAGATCCTCCTTCCTTTCTCTATACTTCTCCATCAAACCTTTAACAAATGTATCTATATGTAGATCTATCATGAAAGCTAACTAATCATGAGAAATATTTGTATCACATCGTCAACCTATGCTCAACTCTCTCCATAATTTGCATGACACATTAACTAAATTCCTCTATAATTTAAACGATCTTGTGCATCACCTTTATTCTTAAATATAAGAGCCAAATAACTCTTTCTCTACTTCTGACATCTTTTTAGTCTTTAAAATAACATTAAAAAGATTTGTAAGTCAAGAAATTCCTTGATCTCCTAAACACTTTCACACTTCTATTGGAATATCATCAGATCCTACTATTTTTTCACATTTCATTTTTTTAAAGCTTCCCTAACTTCAAATTTACTAACACGATGATAAAATCAAAATTCTTTATTTCCGTTTAGGATATAAAGATTGCTAAAATCTATCTGATAAAACATCATTTAGGGTAAAAATTCATGCAGAAGTAACGCAAGGGTTTTGTTCTATTGCAACAATTATTACTATGATGCATAACGTGGAATAGTGTTATGGCTAATATAAAAGAGTCCAGCCGAAGAATGCAAATGCATTAGAAGAATAATGTATATCAAGGACATCTAAAATATACCTCTCATAAATCTGTAAACTTTACCGGCCCTACCTTTCTTATGAATCTGTAAACATCACCTGAAAAAAGCAGGTCATCACTGTAATAATTTTCAGAGCTCGGTGAGAAAGAAAATCCAGTGCCAACTGGACAATCCACGAAAATGTTTATAACAAGATAATCAATAACTGGATGGAAATTAAACTCCTCACCTTTGACCAAGAGTAAGGATTAGAGACCAATTTGGGCAAGGTTTGTTCACTTGGATTATAAGGAGCATTCTCAAAGTAAAAAAAAATTACTCACTTTTTTTTTACATTCCCCGCTGAGTTAGGTTTGGGATAAATTGATGGAAAAAAAAGTGGCACAATAAACAAACACTAGAACAAGATCATTATTTAGCATCATTATTAATGAGAAAGAGAACAATAGATCCATAGAACACGCAAGCAAGCATGGATGTTCTTTATCAGGCATTATTTTTCTGCTGCACATAACTTACAACACTGCTGAGATAATATTTCACTAGTTTGATTAATTCTTCCAAAAGTGAGTTCCATCGAAATCCTTCTCTAAATCGTAAGTGAAATTAGTGCTGATTATGGTATTACCTTCTCCTACATGATCAAGCTTGAAGGTCAAAACATAGGATGCTATCCCTAGGTTCAAAAAGCCTCCTTCTACAGCTTGGAAGCTCACAAGCTGATTTGCTTCATCAAAATCTATGATCTTCTCCTTCAACTATAAAAATACATATAAAAATTGAAAATTATAGAAAATGTTATCTGTTTAAAATATTATGTTTTAACTATAAGAAGTGGCACAACCTTTAGAAGTGCTATCACTTAGTAATTGTCAAATTTTCTTTTAAGATGTATATAAAAATTATTCTTAAATCATATTTTGGACATTTTAGCCCCATTTTTAAAAAAATGATTAATGTTAGTGGGACTAGTTGGATAAACCGCTGATGTGGAAAGTTTTCAAAAAATATGACATCACCAGAAATCAACTAGTGACACCGTCTCACGCGAAAAAACCTAACGTCGGCGATTTTCAGTTTCCTCTTGGCTCCTTGTGGCTCTCATGATTTTGATCGCTCTCGATTGCAATCTCGTCTAATAGCTCCCCGTTTTGGCTGCTAATGTAAGTTACGCTTCTTCTATTGATGGCGAAAATGCCTTTTTCCGCACATCCGAGCACTTCGACTTTGAAGAAGCCGGTAAGGGCTTCTGATCTCCAAGGTACTCTCGATCCTTCATCCTTTGCTTCATTGCCCACTGTTAAATCCTTCAAGGATGCGCTATCTGGTAAAACTTCTTCTCCTATTGCTTCGGTAAATTTAATTTCTACCACTTTTCGTGGAATGCCGGTTGTGATGTGTTCGGACTTGGATGTGGAAAAATTAGCTAAGCCTTTTGAATTCTCTCTAGATAAATTCTCATTGAGGAGACCGACTCTTGACAACATTCGATCCTTCTTCCATAGTCTTAAACTATCGGGTGCTTTCACTGTAGGACTGATCGACCCTAGGCATGTTCTAATTCAATTGTCTAATGATCTGGATTATTCACGGTCTTTGCGTCGCTCTATTTTGTTTATATTGTCAAATGAGACTTCTTAAATGGTCTCTAGTTTGATGTCAAAGAAGAATCCCCAATAGTTCCAATTTGGCTTGCTTTGACCAACATGCGTATCCATTTTGTTACTCATCAAGTGCTATTTATTTATCTTTTGCCCAAATAGACCGAGGCGGTGAGATCACGTCCCTCATATGCGGATATTAGTCGAATTGATATTACTAAAAAAAACCCAAGAGGTTTGGATTGGTTACGAAAAGCGGGCTATAGTCAAAAGGTAGAATTTGAAAACTTTCCTTTTTTTTGTACACATTGCAAAATCCATGGTCACGAACATTCAGAATGCTTTATTTTACACCCCCATCTCAAAAAGGATAAATTGCCAGTTACTAATACCTCCTTACCAAAGCAACATCCCAACAAAATGGCTTATGTGCCTAAAGTCAATCAAAATGAAGCACATCCACATAACACTACTATTTCTTTATCTTCTGACTTGCACAATGGGGTTCATCATGAGATGGTTAAAATTATGATGATGTGATTGGTGATGGGGATATTGAAAGCTTACCATTGTCTCTAATGGCAATATGCTAGCTCAACCTAACCTATCCCTTTTGCCAGTGATTAGGGGCATAAGATCTCTAGTGAGAATATGAATGGGATGAAAACATTTTGTAAAATTGCTCTTTGATCCAAGAGCAAAAGCAGGACAAATCTTGATCCGTTGATCTTGGAAAATCTCACAAATAATCCAAAAATGAGAATGAAACAACTCCTCCCTCTGACTCACGAATGATACGCATCTTTAACCTAATTACTCC